>VCCN01006924.1:3049291-3067331 GCA_006491835.1 Architeuthis dux
GGGGTACACTGGAGAAAATTTTCTTTTTCTATTTATATTGGAATTTTTAGTATACCGTTGATGAAAAGTCATTAGAATTGCCTAAAATTCAACAGAAGGATGTTACGGATTTCCAGAAGAAAACAATTCAGTATATTTAAATACAGTAGACACCAATTATTACAGCACCCTCAGGGAATGCCATTTTAATGGGTGGATTAAAAAATACAGCAAGCAAATTATTGCTTGGGAAAAGATATAATCTCTGACAATAGTCTTATGAGAATATGAAAACAAATGTGCTGTTAGAATGTGTGTCATTAAATAGTGCCATTAGAACGAGTGCAGTTACAATGAGAGTTTATTGTAGTTCTGCTTTAAAAATTCAGTGAGTTATACATAATATTACTTTCCATTAACCTTTTCACTATTCAAGCTTTGAAATGATGTCACTTTCTTAAAATGAATTCTGGGTAGTATAGTTATTTAAAACCTGGAAATTTGTCTGCAGGAAACTAAATTTGGTAAAGTATTCATTATTATTCATATAATTAAATTATTAAATTATGATACCTTACATGGGCGTCCGCTTTGGGGGGCAGGGCAAATGGGGCATTGGTTCTCCCCTGGATCAGGCTTTCTCACCAAGAGCAAGGGGGTTTGAAAGTTCGAAACTTATGGAGGCTGACGATCACTATGAACAGTGACAGCTTAGGATGACCAACATCCGGATATATCTCTTTGCCCTCCAGCCCAGAATATATTCCCCCCACCCCTGTAATATATCCTTTTTGGCCACTCCCCCTTCCCCCCAGAAAAGTGGCAGCGGACGCCCATGATGCCTTGTACAAGTACAGGGTTGGCAATTTAGCAGAGAAATCTTTACCTCCTGCATATACAAAGATGGCTCTGAAAGAATGAAAAGCCTTCCAATAAACTGCCATCTTTAATGATATTTTTGTCAGAACATAAACACATTTTAAATTGAAAAAAATAAACATAAACATGAGAAAGAAAACCATTAGTGTTGTTTGTTTGCACTGAGCCCCTTAAGGGTTAGTTATTTTCCTTGGGATTGGTTCTTGTTTCATTATTTTTGAAGATACTGATTGTAACATTTTACTTTGTAAATAAAGAGAAACATCAACCACCATTTTTATTTTTTGTTTATAAACTGATGAACTAATTTTGTTACAAATCTAATCTAATGTAAAAATGAAACAAAGTTATAGATGAGATTTATATTTTATGCATCCACTGGGCCTCTGAGATGAAAGTGCAGGGAGTACATCGTACGCAGGGGTCCAAAGGTGCCCCAGGAGTTGAAAGGAACCAAAAACAAGATGACTAATGGAGAAATTTTGTACCACCCGATGAAATTCCTGTGCACCCCCAAAGCATCATGAGATGGCAGTTTGATTTTTCTTTCATGTAATTAGAAACTGTCAACATAGGTTTCTGCATTTTTTAAGTTGGCCTGGCTGGTTATTAATTTGTATCGTGTGTAGAGGGCTGAAAATTTAAACAGTTACTCCTTATCTGGAAAAAACGTTTTTATTGTTTTTTTAAAAATTAACCCCCAACAAATAGATTTTTAGTGTGTGTGTGGGGGGTGTCAATTTACAATGTAAATTCATGCTAAATTGGTCCCTTAGTTTGTGTCTGGCAGCATTCATGCTTGTTTTTTTTTTAAAATTCAGACTTTGTTAGTGATCACCACCCAACAAAAGGCAAGAGAAGTAATTTATTCGTTGATCACCCCTTTTTCTACTTTTTTAATTGAACACCCCCAATACAGCATGCTGCCAAAAGATGTTGGTCACATGACAGTTTCTATCAAATGCATTTTGGAATTAAATCTGCATTTTCTAAAAGTATTTTCTTAATTTTATAAAAACAACAAATGGATTTGTCCATAGTTTTGAAAAGAGTCATCAACATTAGATTAGTACAAGTTAGACCCGTCTGGAATTCAACTTGATGTGGCCTTCGCTGCTCAACAGGGATACGGCATGGAAGTCCGTGCCTAAGAACTCGATGTGGCCCTCGCTGCTCAACAGGGATACAGCATGGAAGTCCTTGCCTAACAAAGAAAAAAACATCTGCAACCTGTGTTGCTGTTTATAAAAAATAAAATAACAAATTTCTGTTTGTTACCATTACTTGACACTACCGGAAAAAAAGAATCCCCTCTTTACATATGGAGTGTACACCTGAGGAAGGATTGGCCAAAACATTGTGCGAACAACAAAAATGACAAAAAGAATGAGTTCAATTGTCGGAAAAACAAATGCATTTTTTGCTAATGAAAAAAGAAGTTTCAATTCATATTTGTCATTGTTCGAGGTCAAATTTTCAGGGTGTCATTTTATAGCGTGGTCTCAGTAGGTTATCAAGTGCTTCAGTGTTGGAACTATACATTTATTTACCTCTGCCGACGATGTTGGAGAGGTACATGAATACCATGAATAGTGCGGTTTTGATTAGTCCAGGTTTCAATGTAATAAAAAAAACACATTCAATTATAATAAGACCTTGAACAGGGCGGTTTTGAACAGTATGGAAAATCTTGGAACAAATTAATTAGTTTTTAGGTTTTTAGTAGTTGTTTTGATTAGTGCTGGTTTCAATGTAGTACTGTTATGGTATTGTTGTACAAATTAATGTAACTAAGTATAAGCTGGAAAAAAACACATTAAATTATAACAAGACCTTGAATAGCGCTGTTTTGAACAGTATGGAAAATTTTAGAATGAATTAACTGCACTAATCAAGACATATCTGTATATGTATTCGGTCGTGTCCTTCTATCTGTCTTTCCGTCTGTCCATACAATATCTCCAAAAGTTTTCAATGAAATTTTGTGGAAGGGTTGGCAATAAGTTATGGAAGAAGTGATTCAATTTTTGGGCGGATCCATGTACAATTACTTTCTCTGACGATGGTGTTGGCAGAGGTATGTGTACTCTGAGTGTTTTCTAGTTAAGTAAAGTTAAAGTTCATGTTTTAATGAGTAAAGTTCATGTTTTAATGAGTAATTTTTAATCTTCCTGAAAAATAAACATATTTTGTGAACTCTCAGTTCTTTTTACACCAAATCTGTAAATCATTTATAGAAGTGGAAAATGCTGCTCTTTGGGTCCTGGCTCAAATGTATTTTTAAAAATCCAAACACATGTTAATTTTTATTTAATGATTAAAGAGTATTCTTTAATCATTAAATAAAAATTAACACGTGTTTGGATTTTATTATTCTTTTATTAAATCAAAAATGTTCCATATTTTGAAGAACCAAAATCATGATGGGATACATTTGTCCCATTAGACATGTATCCCAGGACAGATGAAAAACATGGAATTAGCAGATCACCTAGCCTCCATGTCTTTCCTGTTGAGTCATGTAATTCAAATTAATTTCTGTGTGGGTTTCATACTATGATGATGTCATTGTCTGCGGTTTATTTTTTGTGAAGTCATAAAAACCTCAGGAAATATATTTTCCAGGAGTCTCAAAAGGGTTAAATAAGGGTCCCATGAGATATGCTGAGGAATTTCATCATGTCATGCTGAAGACATAAAAACTGTAAAGATACTTTGTCTTGATCCTCCCGGTAGTAAAATCTCCTTGCTTTCCACTCACTGTCCCTGTTGGAAGCTGTATGCACACCTGGTTTTTATGGCATTTTTATTCATTCACTTCAACTTAGTCCTTAAAAGAAGCTTATGAAGTGTTGCTCTGTCATACCTTGCTGGTAAAAGTTCTGTGTCAATGTTGTAGAACAGGGGTTGGCAAACTATGACCTGAGAGCCAAATCAGGCCTGCCAACTTCATTGAATATTTGATGTTGCATAAAAAGAATTCTTTGTTTTCCTTATTATTATGTCTTTGTCGTTTGTTTGTTATTTTCTGTTTTTAGCAGTGTTGGTTAAAATGTGTTTGGTTAGAACTGTATTTAGCTGTGTTTAGAAAAAGAAGAGAGAGGAACAAAAGATGTGTGTTCAGGGCGATCGCCTGTGGTAAAAGAGATCCTTCCCAGCTCCCACTACCGGGCCCTCATTTCAGGTCGAAAACTGGGAAATATGCGATATGCATTTGTTCACATGGTTCAGATAGTTTGTTTTTTCCGTTGTTCATTGTTATGTCCTTTTTTTTTTCCTTATGGTTTGTTTTCCTTGTGGCCAGTATTATGTCTTTGTCATTTGTTTGTTAGTTGATTGTTATTTTCTGTTTTTAGCTGTGTTGTGTAAACTCGTTTGGTTAGAACCGTATTCAGCTATATTTAGAAAAAGAAGAGAGAGGAACAAAAGACATGTGTGTTAGGGAGATCACCTGTGGTCAAAGAGCCCCTTCCCAGCTCCCACTGGTACCGGAAACGGAGCTCGTTATGAGGTCTGTTGGGTAGCTCTGCTTGGGCATGTTTATTGATATTAAGCATACATATATACGTACATATATAAACATTACACTTATCCATTACTGGTTTGTGAACAATAAAATTCAGAATCGAAAAATAGAACAAAAGTCTCATTTTAGCAGTGGCTACAGACGAATCAATGTTTTATAGCTAAAAATGTTTTAACACTACACATTCCTGCTGTTCTGTTAATATACACAAATTTTGAACTTCAATTTGATGATATTTTGTCCCCAAAAAGAAATTCATAGTTTTTTATTTGCTTAGGCCAGTTAGCAATATCAACAGAACTACTTCTTGTACACAATGAAGCATGCGTGATAACAGTTACACCTAAACATGTTCTGCTCAAGGACACTATTGGAACAGTCACACCTAAACATGTTCATTTCAAGGATCCCATTAACTCAACGGACCAACTACCGTCATGTAATGAAGGAGTTATTGGTGAAACTGACAGTCATAGCATGGATTGAAGAAATCTGTGTGTGTGTGTGTGTGTGTGTGTGTGTGTGTGTGTGTGTGTGTGCGTGTGTATGTACTGCAATTATTCAACAACTGGCCATGTAACAAAAATATATTTAGAATGATATGCTCTATAAATTCATTTAAAGCAAAACTTGTTTTATGGATTTCTCACCTGAAGATGAAGTCTTTCGCACATTTCCCAAATATGAAGAAAATGATAGCTGACAGTGACTTTAACCCATCACCATTTGTAATCCACCTTCAATTGCTTTAGAAGCAGTTCGAAAAAAGATTTGAATGTTTTACTATCATGGCGCCAATGATCACATATTTTATTAAATCCTTTTAACTGCCACAGATAGCGCTACAGTCATTGGAAAACATTCAAGTAAAAATAGAAGATCTGTAACTAGAGATTTTGGAACTGCAATGACATTGTGCTAAAATCATTTGTACAGATGAAAATATTTGGAGTTTGGTTGTAAGAGAAAAAACCTTTTGCCAAAAAATATATTTTATAATCTCCGACTGCTACAATGCAAGGAATTTGGTTCCTGAGATGGTAGGAAATTTGAAAGGGGGCTTACAGCACCCCCCAAACACCCAGCTGCATTTAGTATTGTTACCTCTTGGCTCTCAAACCTTTTTCCTTTGTATGGCCCTGTTTATGCATTATTTCACATGGGGATCTTTTTTTAATTCTATTTTGGGTTTATTAGTTTTGTTTTTAGTTTATTTGAATTGGTTTGGTTTTGTGTATGATGCTCATTATTTTAAACTTGCCTTGATTTTTTTTCTATAATAATATAGACAATTTCTAAAAACTTGTTGTTTCGCAGGAATTTGTTTTGTGCATTATCTTAAATAGGAATTAAATATTATTATGTATGTTTTTATTACTAAGCCCTAATATAAATTTGACCTGAAAAGTAAATGGCGCCCGCCACACTACTGAAAGTGCTCTTCGATACCAAAAGGTTGGGGACCCCTGGCTTAAAGCAAAGAAGCAACTACTATTACTTTACATGGGAAAAAGTTTTGCACAATCCCAGACTAAAAAATGGTGATGATAGTACCAAAGTTTTTTTAGGCTGAGTTGTCAGAGATTGGGATGTTGGGAGGTATAGGAGACTGGGGTGTGAGAGAAAGAAAGAGCGTGCACACTGCCTCTTTAACAACTTGCTGCAAAACGAATGCTATTTTTGCTTTAGGCCTTTTTTAATAAAAGTAAAAAATGAAGATGAAAAGCAAATTTTCAAAAAGCAGGGGATACCTCTATTAAAAACTAAGTATATCACTTTACTACTTACTTGGTCCGTTTGTGATATGCGAATTAGACTTAGAGGTGACAAGCACCCCAAGTGGTGTCACTCACTTAACCCTGTCCTATTTTACCCATAGCTTTATGGAGAGATGAATTCAAGCCTCTCCCAAGGGCATTAATGCAAAGTGAACACAAACAGTGTAGCGGTTCTCAAGAAATCCAATAAAAAATAAATAAAAAATTACAGATTATAGATCTTTTATCTAAAATTATAGATCTAAATTTAGGCATAAAATATCTAAATTGGCAACACTGAAGAGAAGTAACCAAAATACTTTGAAGCCATAGTTTTGTACGACGGACACAAAATAATCATTATTTTACATGGGAAAAAATTACTACCTACTCGATCCCGTTTGCGATATGCGAATTAGACTTAGAGGTGACAAGCACCCCAAGCAGCGTCTCTCATTTAACCCGGTGCTATTTTACCCATAGCTTTGGCGAGAGATGGATTCATGCCTTTCCTAGGGGCATTAGTGCGAAGTGAACACAAACAGTCCCAGCTAAAGTTTGAACTCAGCTCGCTGAGTTCATTTTCCAAATATTTAATCGCTCGGCCACCCTGTACCTCCCACATCTGTATTATCAGAATAAAACAAATAAAACTCTTTTTAAACTGAAAGATGTCAAGAATACCAAATGCTCTTTCCTCTTAAAGCAAACATACAACCACAGCTGGCGAGAAAAGTCTCCATTGAAAAGCAGGTAAGTGATGTAGGTAAACTTGAATGGGTACATAGTAAAGTTGGCGTGCCTCATTTTTTTCTTTAAGTAAATATTAAGCCTACTAGCATATACCAGTCAAATATGACCGGGTTTTTTTATGTATGGATCAGCAATAAGAAGCCAAAAGCAATTTTATTAGGTCATTTTTTTTATTAATTCAAGTATCCTAATTTAACATGTTTTTAAAGTCTCAACTTAAGAAAAGTCACCACTGGCATTGTACGGTATGAAAAAATACCATAGAAATAAACTTATTTTATTAAAAATATAACTTATTTCCTTACAAAATAAAAAAAAAAGCATTTGGCCATGAACTTTTTGGTTTGGCCATATTTAAATTTTGAGCCATTTTGACTTCATTTTTGCGAGTTTTTGGCAGATTTTCGCTCTCATTCACTAAGAAGGAGGGAGGATACAGAGGGGTGACGTTTTGGGGAATGGTAGAACAATAGGAATATGTCCAACCAATCAGCTTTTTAGGACGTCGATTTCAAATCGGCCGGAGTTGAAAATCAGTTAGGGTCCAACACCCAGCAGCGACGGGTCTCCTCCCTCAGCCCTTCAGAGTGAGGGAGGAGAAGGAGGAGGAGGAAGAAATCTGATTTGAACTACTACCATCCTTTCTCCTCCAAATTTCTTCTTCACTGTGTGGGCTACATCAAAGGAAATTGAAAGGACATTGTTGCGTTGCATTGACAGACACAGGTTGTCTGTTTACTTTGGTCGGTGTACTTCTTTGATATGGGAACGGCATGTCTCATTTTTCCACCCTTCAATTCTATTATTTGTTGTACAAGCTATCTTTTTTACTTTTTACTAAAAATTATGTCTTTTGATCTGCATTGCAATATAAATGGAGGTTTATATGCGAATCTTTTCTCCTTATCTGTATCGTAGCATAAACAAAGATGTTCAAATATGCTTTCTTCTCTCTGATCCTCTTTTATTTTATTTATACTTATCATGGAGGCAGGGCTAGATTAACCTATACCAGGGCCCCTAGGCTATTAAATATATGGGGCCCCCCATCTTGAACCATCCCCCACCTTATTTTGTGTATAATTTTAAGTAAGTAATACGATCTATCAATCGTGTGAATAAAGTGGATTGTTATATGCTAATGTGTTCATTCCATTTTTTAAAGAGATATTTGTTAGGATACTTTTATTAAGTTTTAAGATATTATTAACAATATCTTAACAATTATAGTTAGCGTTCAGTCTTCACATCAGGGAATGTTCTTATTTTGACAGTTTTATTGTTTAATTCATTTTCCCTGTAGTAGGAGTGATAAATTTCTAAATTGCTATTTATTTTGAGCCCTATGCCGTAGCGTAATTTGCGTATAGGCTAATCTGGCTATGGTCCTGTCAAAAATAAAATTTTTAAAAATATGAATATCCCAGAATTTTTCTGGGCCCCTGTTAGCTACGGGCCCCTAGGCTTAAGCCTACTCAGCCTTATAGTATAATCCGGCCCTGCATGGAGGATGTAAAGGAACATAAGGCTTCAAATGTAGAAAATCATCAGAGCGTTCTATTCCACCCCTCTCTCGTCTTCCATACTCTTTTTGGTCTTACAGCTCATGGCATAAAACCCGCAGTGAATAAAAACAGGATGACTAATGGAGGAGGGAAGGGGGCCTCAAAAAGAACTTTGTACCCTCTGATAAAATTCCTCTCAGAGGCCATGGCCATATTTATCAGTTGATAGATTTTTTTCTTTATATACAGCAACTGACTATTCTCCTAAGCTGAATAGCATGTTCCATCTGAATTAGAAACCGTCAGCCAAAACTGTGACCAAAAACCAAAACTGTCAACATAGGTCTGGCTGGCTATTGCACATACAGGCTTCACCAATAGAGCTAGAGGGATGAAAATGTTAACATTTACTTCTTATTATGACTAGAAAAAACTTTTTTTTGTTTTTTGAACCCCCACCTCTAAATAGGTATTTAGTGGGGGATTCAGTTTGCAATGTAAGTTTATGCTAAATTGATCCCTTAGTTTGTGTCCGGCAGCAATCATGCTTGTTTTTTTTAAAATTCAGACTTAGGTGAGGGAAAGTAACTTATTCATTCACCCCTTTTTCCAATTTTTAATTGATCATCCCCAACACAGCATGCTGCCAAAAGACATTAATCACATGACAGTTACTATTGAGTGACTAACCAGACCTGTCTTACTTTTCTTATTCTAATTCTAATTTGTGTTCCAATCATTAGTTTGTATAAATCTATTGAATTTGCACAGTTTCCAGTTAGTGTTCCTGACCCGTCATCTATGTTTTTGCAATTGTTTTAACAGTTTGTTGTAGTCTCTTGTGAGAATTTACTGTCATGTCCCTATCTCAATATAGGCAACATTTGCTATTTTGCAGCATTTAATTGATGCTCATGTAATGAAATACGCTCTGGTTGTGTGTTCGTGTGTTCGTTTGCTAAGAAGGAGGGAGGATACAGAGGGTTGGCGTTTTGGGAAATGGTAGAAAATAGGTCAAATGGCCGACAAAATCAGAACAAAGGGAATATGTCTGCGATTATTCAAATTTCATGAAGTTGACATAGTCAGCACACAAGGCAGTGCAGTGTTGAGTTTGAAGTTTTTTAGATCAGCGGTTCTCGAAAAATCTTTTAGGTATAAAATATCTAAATTGGCAACACTGAACTTTGAATCAGTAGTTTCATACAACAGCCAGAAAATTATTTTATATGACTATTATGGCAGGCTGCTCAACACACCATGAAGTCCGGCCCCTTCCAAACATGCCTAGTAGTGATAATCAGTCAATATGAGAACTGAAATAGGGATTATCATAATTTCCTGGAATATAATACACTCTCAATTATAATCTTACTATATAAATACCATTGTCACTTTTTTGTGCAGATGTCTGTTCATCTGTCACACTATTCCAAACCAATATATAAAACTAAGAAATATTACTGCCACTACGATTCGATCACCTAACGTAAACCATATGAGACTGATGACATACACATGAGCTATCGCTACAGGATTTCAAGCCTGAAATATTGTCAACAAGACTGGGTAGGGGGAAGCAGATATCAAAGCAGTGAAAGTTGACAGACTACCTAATTTGAAACCAAAACAAAAATATATCACTAGAAATCGTAGATCACTTTGACAAGCAAACAATGGGCTATAATTACAAAATATTTATTAATTTGATATTTAATTTCATTAATTTAATATTTAATATTTGTTACCGTATTTACTCAAGTACAATGTAACCTTGAATATGATGAGCAGGGGGATTTAAATTATACCTATGCTACCCATGCCGTGGGTCAGAAAGAAGAGGGGGGAGCTGGAAGGGAGAGAGAAAGAAGGAGAAAAGAAAGGAAGTAAACGGAAGAAGGAAGGAAAGGAAGATGATGATGATGATCGTAATAATAATAATAATAATTGTAATATCATTATTAGGTACAAGCAGAGGCGTACCTAATGATTTTCATTGGGGGTGCAGGCTGACAAAGTAGGTGTATCTATCAAGAAAGGGTGAAGAAATTGGACATGAATGTATACAAAAATCTAACCATTTCAAAAGGGGAGAAATTTGCTGATAGAAACAGCATTGGGGAGGGGGGTGCAGCAAATTCACAAACAACCAAAACACATTAATAACACATATAACGCAGCGTTAACGAATACACTTTCAATGTTGACAAGTATTTGTTAATTATAGCTAAAACTGTCTTTAAAATGGTGAAAAAGTGGCTAAATATTTCTATTTCCAACTAACTTTATAGCTAAAAATTATATTTTAAAGCCATCCAAGTGAAAAAAAGCCAGGAAAAAGCCAAAAAGCCAAATTGAAATTATGAAGCCAACATGGTTGAAAAAAAGCCGAATTTGTGAAATTTGTCTTTTTAAAAAAAGCCAATCTGGCAACCCTGGCCAGATGTTTGCCAACCGTGGGTCAGTAGCAAATAAAAAAAATTGCCCCTGATCATGAGACCCCGACTTTTTGTAGCTAAAAATCAGTAATAATCCTCTTATCACTGCAAATTTAAAAACACATAGAACACAAAAACACAAACACTAAAACTGACACATATAATGTTGTCTGATATTAGTGCCTTTGTTGTTTGTTTGTTCTTACCTGTTTAGCTGTGTTTAGTTTGAACACGTTTGGTTCATAACTGTATTCAGCTGTGTTTAAGAAAAAGAAGCATAGAGAAACAAGCAGGGTGTTTGCCTGTGAAGAAGAGACCTTCCCAGTTGCCACTTCTGGGCTCTCCGTTTTTATCCGGCATGTTTATTGACTTAAAATACACATATACATATACATACATAAATACATACATAAACACTACAACATGGTTCCTACTTTTGGTTTGAATTTACCTAAAGATCTAAATTCTGTATATTTGTTGGTTTCAGTATGTTACCATAATACAGCAAAAATGTTACCCATCTTTTTTGACGGGTTCTGTGCTATTATCTATATAATACTAAAAGCCTGATTTTATTTATGTGTGTGTGACCTCTATGTAGCCGAAAGGAGCATTGTTGCCAGAGGTATTAAATTAAGATACTCCTAAAAGTCCAGGTGATTTGCAACTGAAAAATAATATTGTGGGGTCTGTATTCGCGCTCACACCGATTAGTGACCTAATGGGTCACAGGATTATCTAGTATATCCTAAAATACAATTTTTTCTACCCTGAACTTTTTAATTTTGAAATTTTATCATAATCCTTTTATATAATACACATTGCTACTTTTTCTTTTCAAAGGAAAAACATTTCAATATTATATGCTCTCACAAATGTATTTTTATTGAAAAAAATTGATATTAAAGTCAAGAATTTTTGATAAAAGGTTTATTTGTAATCTATGATGCAATCCTAATGTTTTTTAAAACATTTTATTGCCTGATTTAGTGGATTATAACGTATTATACCTGATAATAAATTTTATAGGATTAGACACTAATTAATCTGTATACTAGTTCACATTAAACCATGCTTATCAGTGTGTATCATAATAGTACAGGCATCCCCTGAATAATGTGGGTGTTGGGGTCCACATACCTGTCAAGTTCCAATGTTGAAAATGAGTGAGAATTGTGTGCCCCCCCTCCTTAAAATTATGTATTGAAATTGGCTAAAATTGCATTTCAGGGCAGCTCCTGAAATTAAGTGTTTTCAGAAGTCTATTTAAAATGTTTCAAAATTTTTGTATGTGATCTTTTAAAATAATGTGAGTTCTAAAGTTTATCAGAAATCTAAACCAATTTAATAAATCTAACACTTTTGATAAATTGCGTGAGAATTTTCCTTTTAATGTGTGTTAGTGTGAGAATGTATCAAAATGCGTTTGTCTCATGCAGAATGCGTGAGACTTGGCAGGTATAGGTGCAAGAAAGGTTATAACTGAGTTGCGATAACAAGTTGCCAATTCAGCTATTTTAGCTAGATTTAGCTATTTTAATATATTGGGGTTCACCAACAAAAAAAGAACTAAATTGTTTGTTACTAGTTACTGTAAAACTCAGTGTATGAGCCGAGAATTTGGAGTAAGGGGGTTCAAATCGGGTCTAACAGACCACCGTAGCCAAAGGGTTAATGTAAAAAAAAGAAAAGAAGATTTTTTAGGTCATGACCTACTCAGGGCCCCCTAAATCCTCCGTGGGGCCAGTTAGAGTCTGGGGGTCTAAGGCCTGTGCTTCAAGTGCCCCATGGTTAATACGGCACTGACTCTGGTTCAGTAAGTATATGGGATGACTAAAGACAGTGGGTTTGACATGTTACTCTGATTAGTGTCACTATGGTATTCCCTCTGAGAATACTAGTTTTAATGTTACCAATGAATATTGATTTTGTATTCAGATGTGTATAATCAGGTAAATTGAATGAGAACCTTTATTTACCCACTTTTTATGGCCTTCAAGGCACAATCAGATTAAATTGCTTAAATCGCTTACAGATTAAAACCATGTATATCAACTGCCTGCATTGGGGATAAGTTTAGAAATCTTATCCTGGTGAGCTTATAAAACAGTTAAGTGCCATAGCTCACCTGGTAAAGATGTTAGAAACTGTCAACCATAACTGTCAACATAGGTTTCTTCAGTTTTTGAGTCTGGCTGGCTGGCTATCTATCTATCTATTTATCTATCACACATATAGATTGAACCAATGGAGCTAGAGGGCTGAAAATTTAAACATTTACTCCTTATTATGTCTTTTTTTTAATTTGGAAATCTCCTCCATACATACACACACAACAGGAGGAAGAGGTTCAATTTACAATGCAAGTTTATGTTAAATTTTCCCCTTAGTTCCCCTTAGTTTGTGTCCGACAGCATTGATGCTTGTTTTTAAAAATTCAAACTTTTTTAGTGATCACGGCCCAAAAAAAGGCAGGAGGATTCATTTATTCATTGATCACCCCTTTTTCAAATTTTTTAATTGATCACCACAACACGGCTTGCTGCCAAAACATGTTATTTGTATGATTAGATGATGTCAATTTAAGCCCTTTTTAAGTACAGGTATCCCTCGCTTTTCATTTTACACCAATTTTTCGCTTTTATAAAAATAGTGTTCAGCATTTGTTCTGCAGCAAACCGTTATAGAGGCAGCACACATCTTCTTCCTCTTTCTCATGCACCCATGTCTCCTGTACCTCCCACCACTACTACCTCTGACAACTTAGCCTAACATACCATCATCACCATTTTTTTGGTCTGGGAACGCTGAAAAACTTTCCCCATATAAATCAATGGTAATCACTTCTTTGATTTACGCCATTTCAGCTGACACAAGGTTTTTTGTAAGGATGTTCTACTTTCAGATAGTGACAGAAACCTGTATCAGAAACCATCAACCAAAACTGACAACGTCAACATAGGTTTCTTCAGTTTTTAAGTTGGTCTGGCTGGTTGGCTATGTATGTATCAAGCGTATAGACTGCACAAACGTAGCTAGAGGGCTGAAAATTTTATATATTTACTCCTTATTATGTTTGTTATGTGGATGTAAGGTAATCCGACAGAATGGTAGTGGTAATTTGACAATATGAAAATGAAAGATTGAGAAAAGCGTGTTATGTCTAAAAAAAAACTTTAAAAATTCCTTCCCCTAAATAGGTTTTTTCAAAATTGATCCCTCTGCATTCACGCTAGTTTTTTGACAATTCAAACTTTTTTAGTGATCACTGTCAAAACAGAAGGCAAGAGAAGTAACTTATTCATTGATCACCCCAATTTTCAAATTTTTTAATTGATCACCCCCAACACGGCATGCTGCCAAAAGACATTGGTCACTTGATGGTTTCTATTGAGCGACTAACCAGAAATGTTTCTTTTACTTTTCAATATTATATACTAGTAAATCACTGTGAAAAAATTCCCAGATATATTTGAATTTCTATGATGATCTTTTAAAAAGAAAAAAATACTGTATTCCTTTCAATGGAAGAGTCTATGGTTCTAAATGGTGGGTAGGAGATATTTTGATCAACAAAATTGTTACCTTTAAATGGAAGAATCGATTGTTACTGACAGAGAAACAAAAAAATCACACTGTTCATTATATAAGTAGATTAAATTAGCATAAGTTGGTATCAATCAATACTTGGAGATCCAATGAGGATCGAACCCACTAACAAGGCCAGCAAGATTAGCTTGCTGATCATTGCAATACAACATGTGTCCTGATCCGTTATCTTTTTTCATATGATTTATCAACTTAACATAGTTTGGTATAAAACCATCACTAGTGGGAGATCCAACAAGGATAGAACCCACTATCAACAGGCAGCAAGATTAGTTGTTTTTTTTCCATATGATCTGCTCATTATTCCCAGTGAGAAAAAATATATTTGGATTTCTATGAGATTTTTTTACAAAAATTAATACTGAATTTGTTTACTTGGAAGAGTCCAAAGTTTCAAATGCTTTACAGGGGTTATTTTTATTGGAAAAATTGTTTCCTTTGAGCAGAAGAGTCCAGTCTTATGGACAAAGAACCAAGAAAATCACACCTCATTATATAAGTAGATATTACCAGAAATAACCATTTTAACGGTTCACTACTGAAGGGCCACTTAAACCTGAGTGAACAAATTCTGTGCAGAAAAAAGGCTCCCAGTATTTCGCACCAATTTTCTTATACAAATTTACCCTCCAAAAAGTATTAACTGCTGGAAAACTTCAAATAGCTACATATAAATAATAATCAACCAATCAGAGCCCGACTTCCCGAATCATCGGCAGGAGCCAATTTTTTCTCTTAAAAGTAAGACAATCATGAAACTGGCAGTGGGAGATTCATTTTAGCATTTTGACTCGGCAGAGGTGCATCACACCTCAAAGAGAACAGGGAGACAGCTTCATAGAGAGTCCAGTTTTTATCCCAACAGACAAACTTACAACTTTTGTTTCATCATCAGCACCAATGCAGGAAGAGACATTCAATATCATTCTCATTACACTTTTCTCTTTGCCCTGCCAGCAAGTTGAGATTACTACTAACTTCTTAATTACGCATACACACCATGAACTGTCTCTACACTTGGTTATAGACATAACGCGCACATGCATGTGAACTGCTACTCACACCTGATGATATACATAGCACACACACTTATGGACTGTTCTCTCCATAGACATACATAACTTTACTCACTCACTACTCACTCCCTATTACAATTGCCATGCACATTGAACTTTTGATTCCAGCAATACACATTACCTTTTTCCTCCCTTTGAACAATATTCTATTTCTTGTATATTAACTGAATAAAACTCAGTTGTAAATTGTATTTCCTGCCTTGTTGAATTTCCTCTTGAACCTACACGCTTATTTATTTATTTTTATTATTGTACATGTCAGACATCAAATTGTATGATGGCATCTTCCCGACAAATGGTAACACCCTTTCATGTACCAACACTATAAAAGATTAAATGTATATTTTATTTCAAAAACAGCTATTTCCAATAGTGTAAAAAATTGACACAATACTCAGTTTTAGTTTCAATAAATTACTGATAATAATGATTAAGTCTTACTTCTTGCTGTTTGCTTTAACAATCATATGTTAGCTTTCTAATCAGAGCTGGATTAAGCTAGTGTGTGGCCTGTAGCATATGTTATAAAGGGGCCCTAAATTACAAAATTACACGTAAACTAGCATTCCAAGGGAAATTAGGAATCACTGCCACCCATATATGCTGTGTTAGGGTGACCAATTAAAATATTGGGCTAAAAAATGTCTGAATTTTCAAAAAAGAAGCGGGCACAAATTGTGACCAATTTAACATAAGCTTACATTGAAAATTGAACCCCCTACTAAAACCCTATTTTGGAGGGGAATTTTCAAAAAACAATAAAAAGCATTTCTCCTACTCATTGAGGGGATGAGGGGAGTGCGTGTACAAAATTTGAAGTTTCTACTATGAACAGTTAGGGCTGGGCAAAGTCCAGATGGATAGATAGATAAAATCTCTAAAAACCTATTTTTAAGGGAAATTTTCAAAGAACAAAAAAAACATTTTCTCTATTCATTGAGGGGATTTGTAGTTTGTGACCGTCTTGTGTGTGCAAAAGATACATAGATAGATACATATAAATGTGTGAACACATGAATAACCTAAACCTTTTGTAGCGGTGATTAATATTAAAACATACATTTTTTTTACTTGCAAAGTAATGAAATGTTTTCATTTGCTATACAGCCAGATAACATGACAAATATGTCTGACATATCAGTAATATTACTACTTATAGTATTATTTTGTGTTTTGTTTTGATTTTTGTGCAGTGGTTATGATTTCAGTTCTAAATACTCCATATTTATGTGTTGTATATGTATCACATAGATACTACACTTCCATTAATTACTGTATTAAAATAATTACTCCAATTAAAGGTGATAATTGGCTAAAATCACTAATCTTAAACACCCAGTTGTTCATAAAAGTTGAGGGCTGTATAGTACTGTAATGTTTATATAAATATATGTATATCAATAAACATGCTGAGGCAAGCTCCTAGCAACCCCCATTCTGTTTCCGGTCCCAGAAAGCGGGAACCGGAAGTGGGAATGGGGAAGGCTCACTTCTTACCAGGCTAATCAACCCTATCACACGTGTTATCTTGTTCTGTCTTCTTTTCTTAACACGCTTAAGCAGATTACGAATCGAAACACATTCTAATTTCACACGGCTACCACAAGAAGAACAACAAGAACACAACAAGTACTTTAGCAAGTGCAGAATCACTGAATCAGAATTGATAGCTTGTAAGCATTTAGTGCGCAGCCCTTGAAATTGTGGGGCTTGTAGCATATGCTACTTTTGCTACATTAATCCGGCACTGTTTCCACAGAATACAATGGAAACAGGGAATCATTTATGGCCAGGGACTGATCTAATGCATTCTATATTAAAATTGCCACAATTCACATTCTGGTTCTTTCATTACAATTGGCTGATCAAGATTCCAAATACTTTTTAACAGTAGATACTTAGATCATATACAGTGAGTGCAAAAAGTATCCAATAGATTTCAAAATCTTTATTTTAACATCATTGTACAGCTTCAAAATTAACATAATTTGGACCAAAGATTAAAAAATACAAAAATCAAAAGAAATATTGAAACAAGACTGAACATTGAAAAGTTATGTACAAAAGTCAGAAATTATTGGTCAATTCTGAATAGGGTTGCCAGACGTCCAGCTTTATGCCAGACAGACCGGGTTTCAAGCACTGTCCTCTTTTTGGGGGGTCAGACTGAAAAACTTATTCAAATTACCTCAGATATAATTAGAACAGTGGGAAGTGAAAGCCATAAAACAGTGGGAAGTGAAATCAAACGGCAACTACATTTCTTCACTGAAGAGCAGTAGGAATAAAGACAAGATATCAGATGTTTAGTAATTTAACGTTGCTCTGATTTAATCGACATGGGGGCTGTCTAATACAGGACTTATGATACGATTCTAATAAGTTTAATTTTTGGTCCATTACTAGGTTTATGCTTTTATAATTATTTTTATTTATCTACATTTGGCAATTTGCCAGCTTCAGGAATTAAATGATAGGGTTATCATCAAATATAAATATAATTTATTGCCTTTCAGGG
>VCCN01006924.1:3151147-3162655 GCA_006491835.1 Architeuthis dux
CAAATTTGGCTGTTTTTCCATTTTACCACCCTGGGCGATCTTGCAGTAGATCACGGTACTATTGTATTTCCTGGTGCCGAAGACACTATTTTTTCCTCCCAAAATAAGTCTTGAAAATTTACCTTGTATCTACAGGTCGAAGATTACTTTTTTCATTGGCCTATCCTAGCCTCAGAGGAAGATGCTAGACAGTAATCTGAACTCCTGTATATGACCTTTGAATGAAGTCTATAACTTATGCTTAGTATAAAATAGTAAATAAATCAAAGTACCACTAGCATTCCAAGGGAAATTATAAATCACCACCACCTATATATGCTTCTTTTTACCTCATAAATTAGTAGTGGTGGTGAGCAGTGATCACTAAAAAGTCCAAATTTTCAAGAAACAAGTGAGAATGCTGCTGGACACAAACTAAGGGATCAATTTGGCATAAACTTACATTGTAAATTGAACCCACCACTAAAAATCTATTTGGGGGGGGAATTTTCAAAAAACAAAAAAATTATTTTCCCTTGTTGGGGAGTGTGTGTGCAAAATTTCAAGTTTCTACTACGAATGGTTAGGACTGGGCAAAGTCTTGATACACAGCAAGATACATAGATACATATAAATGTCTGAACACATGAATAACCTAAACCCAGCAATAAACCAGTGTTGTGGGTAGCGGTGATTAATAAATGATAAGAAAAATATATGTGAAAGTAAGACATTAATTTCAGGTTTATTCTGAATTGGGGTACCTCCTTGAGATTGGAGCGTCCTCGATGCTTGGAAATAGGGTACCGTCCACACTAAAGATTGACCACAAAACATTAAGCTTTTCAGTTTAATTGACATTTGGTGTGTGATAATTGGAGGTTCCTCTCTTATAATGTTGCAAGTGAACAAATGTTCTATGTCATTTGACCTATTGCTTCATCATGGGATACATCTATAAAGTCCAGCTAATTAGACTGCATAAGTTCTCTCAGCTTTTAAGCATTTCATTCATAAGCATACAACAATGTTTTAACATTGCCTCCATGTCCAAATACTTCAAAAATTGGACTTTTCTTTATTAATCACCACTACACACAACACTAGTTTATTGCTGGGTTTAGTTAATCACTGCTACCCACAACACTGGTTTATTGCTGGGTTTAGTTAATCACCCCTACCCACAACACTGGTTTATTGCAGGGTTTAGTTAATCACTGCTACCCTCAACACTAGTTTATTGCTGAATTTAGTTAATCACCCCTAACCACAACACTAGTTTATTGCTGGGTTTAGTTAATCATCCCTACCCACAACACTGGTTTATTGCTGGGTTTAATTAATCATCCCTACCCACAACAATGGTTTATTGTTGGGTTTAGTTAATCACGGCTACCCACAGCACTAGTTTATTGCTACAATTAATTGACAAAACCATCTTACTATAATTAAAAAAATGTTTGTCTGCTATTGCAGAATTCAAGGACGTCTAGAGCTATGGCAGCCAAATCTTCTGAGTTTTTAGAATATTAGTTTTGGGAAATTCCAAAACTTTTAAAGTTTTTCCTGAGGGGTTTGATTTGCAATGCAGGTATCATGCTAAACTAGACCGTTACTTTATGTCCGACAGGTTAGCTAAAGCAAACCTTTAACTTTTTGTTTAACCATATATGGTAGACATCTAGCTGAAAATCCTGCCCGTAGGATGGGTTTTCAACTAGTAGATTTAATTCAGCAGTTGATAATTAATTTAAACACACACAAATGGATATTAGTTAAATAAACAGTTCTCTTGTTCTACAAACTGTAATACAGTCAGCTTTTCTGAGAGATCTTGAAATGAAGATAATACCAAACGGAGCATCAAGAAACATTTTATTTCAGTGTGAAAAAAAAGTATACAATTTGTATATACAAGCACACATCATAACAATCATATTTACACAATATCTAGGGCTTTAAACCTTTGTGGTGGTGTAATAAACATCATAATTCTTCTTAAAATCATTTACATCTATTGATAGCACTACATATTTCAGTAATCTATTCCAAAATACTACCACTCTATTGCTAAAAAATAATTTTCTGATATTCAATCTACTTCTATTTGCTTCTACTGTATATGTGTGACCTATCAGTCCCTTATAGCCCCTTCTAGTAAAAAATACATCAGGGTTTATTACTTCTAAATCACGTATAATCTTAAACATTTCTATTGAGCATCCCCTATCTCTCCTATTTTTTAACAATGTTAATCCTAACACTTTTAGCCTATCCTCATAACTCATACTTTTTTAATTCCAGTACTAACTTAGTTGCTCGTCTCTGGACTTTTTTTCAATCACATTTGCAATACTTTATAGGATTCGGCTGACAGTTCAGCAAACAAGAATCTTCACAATTGCCAACCTTTGCATGAGGAGGGATGAAAGCTGGAGTTTTTCTCATGGTGGGCGGAGATTCAATAACTCAACCCCACAGACAGAACATCAGAACTTGTATTCTTTAGGCATTGATTTTATATGACTGTATCACTCCCACTACTACCATCAGGACATCACCTCCTACTTCTCAGTTTTTAGAAGCTCCGGACAAAAAATGACAAGTAGGAGGTGATGTCCTAATGGTAGTAGTGGGAGTGATAGCCAATAGACTGGTAACTAGAAGCTTTTTCTGTTTCCCAGGTGAGTTAGAGTTATAAAAAAAACATGCCAAGCAAGGAACAGAAGCTCAGATGTTCAATGTGATGAGTCTTATCTGTGGCAAAAGTAGATAAAAGAGAAAGAGTGGGGAGAGGGGTTTAGGAAAGTGGAGATTTGGTTGAGTTTGTCCAGAATGAGGTTTCCAAGTAATAAAAAAAAATGCTAATGAACAGTAGTAGCAGATCTGTGTTTATTGGTGTTAATTCATTGAAAGTATTGGAGATGCTTTTGGCCAGCCACCAGCAAACATAACTGTTGTGTGTAAAGAAAAATCTGTTTATTTAAGAAGCAACCAATGAATATGTTATTGGATTCAGTTTCAGATTGAAAATTCATCCATTTTACATTTAAGGTCGAATATCTAAGCAGAACTACAGTAGCTAGTAGATCTGCCAATTACCAATGCATACCTTAATTAAAAACATCCTTACATGATAAGGAGGTGCGAGGTGGCTGAACAGTTAATGGCACAGAATGGGATTGGCGTGCCGATTTCAAACTCCATTTGATTTGCATTCACTTCGCACTAATGCCCTTGGGAAAGGCATGTATCCATCTCTTCCCCCTGCGAACATGTCATGGGCGAGCATGGCAGGGTAAGGCCCATCACCCCCCATGTCTTACTTGTTGAAAGTCTATGTCCAACAATGGATCTTAATAAGTTGATAAAAAAATAAAATAAAAATAAATGATGTTGTTGATCCGTCTTGTTTTTGCACCCCTACCACTATGTTATAGAAAGTTAATTGTGTTCTAAACCAAATATAGCATGATTTTATTATAGCTAGTGGAACATTACACAATCAAAATGGTATTATTTATGACCAAACTCTACAGCATTAAAACTCTGGTGCCAAAAATATGAATATGTTGCCATCCAAAGATGAGTACAACACTACAAAAAAATATTGCTAAATTTACTAGTTGAAAACCCATACTACAGGCAGGATTTTCAGCTAGATGTCTACCTTATATGGTTAAACAAAAATGGTTAAAATAAAATGTTCTAAATCATCTTTTTAATCTTCTGACTCTATAAAAGACTGATGATCACATTTACATGAAGATGTCAATCACACAAATAAACAAAGTTAATTTTAGGAACTGATATAGATAATCAATTGCTAAACCCTACCTGACATGACACAGACATAGTTAAAATGCTGAACAGGAAGATTTCCAATATATAATCTCTAACAGTAATCATTATTCCCTTGAGACAAACAACGCACTTTTAGAAAAACATATAATTGATTCTTATTGTGTCTATCTGAAAAAGATTTGGCATCTTCCCAGAAAACTCAATAAACATTACCAATTTCTTTTCTTCAAAGATGTTTTAGCAAGACCTAGGCCAGGGAAGGCAACCTATGGCCCGCGGGCCAAATTCAGCCCGCAAAGGGATTTTGATCGGCCTGCGAGCAAATATTGGGATACTATGCTTCCTTTTTATGTTTTTAAAGATTATTTGTGTTTTTTTAATAGATTAAGCAGAAATGATTTCTAACATGCTTTTTTTCATTGATTGGAAGAAAAATATAATATGCATTTAAATGGATAATTTTTTATGGTATATATCTGGTCCATCATCCACTCATTATACGCAATCAGAGACAAAAAGGTTGCTGACCCCTGACCTAAGCAATTACCATAAGTTCATAGATTCAGAGTGTTACACTTATTCTTTGTATATATTCTAGCTATTTCACATCTGTACTAATAATGCATATCTATGAGAATATTACTAATTAATGAGAATATTACTGATTGTACAAGACTGACAATTAAGTTCAAAGGTATTTTTCCTGGTATGAAATCAGTTTGTTTAATCAAATCAGTAACATGGCTGATCAACTTGACATCTGGGATTGAACCTAAAACTTGTTTATCTTCAGTTCTAATGAGTTATATCTGTATACTAGACAACCTTGTGACCCATTGGCTTACCCTTTGAGAGAAAATCTGATGTGACCAGAATGAACTCGGATTTTTTCTGCACAACAGACCCAAACCCGACAAGACAAAGACACAGAAACACCCGGACCCTACATTATAAGGGTTACCCCCTTTAAAAATAAAACCTTCTGTTTATCCCATCACACTCGGATTTTACACCTGAAGAAGGCCGAAGAATGGATTGGCCGAAATGTTGTGTTAACAACACTAACAACAAGAAGGAGTTCAATCATCCAGAGAACCATTTGAATGTTAATGACCCTTCTCAAAACTATAGAAAATATCTATAGTAGACTACTTTATAATTAGCATTTAATAGTTATCTCAAATCGGTCATTATAATATAAAAGATAGGCGTAAGTGCGAACCAACACTATTATTAGTAAGTTTTAAATCACCCAGATGCTTTTTTGCATTCTTTAAGTTAATGAATTTTAGGGGTACCTTAATTCAATACCTCTGGCTACAATGCACCATTTTTCAGCTACTTAGAGGTCACATACAAATAAACAAAGTCAGACTTTTAGTATTATATAGATCGAAGAGCTATATGGCTATCAGAATTTAATAACAAGTTTGTATCACACTTTCCATTCAATCTCTATGTGGCTTTCAGCTGCACTAAGCCAGCCAAACGTGTCATGACCTTCAAAGCTCTAACCATAGGCATCAGTTAGGAAAGCTTTCTAGCAACCTTTTGTTTTCACCAACAAATGTTAAACCAAATCCATGCTGCCATCTGGTGAATACTGTCCTGTAGTCTACAACATAACAAATAAGATGAACACCTGTACACTTTTTAACCAATTCCTACAACCCACAACTCCATAAACTTACTTGGTCTCTGATATAATCTTGAATAACTTAAGCAATTTAGCTGTGATTTCAAAGAAAAATATACACTTGAAATACAGAAAGGTTTGGGAATTCTTTTTTTGTTTTACTTACAATTTGGTTCACAGATCTTCCTTCCTTGTTATCTGACAAGGCAGTGGAGAGCAGGTCTTCACTTTATTGTCAAAAGTGGATAATCAGACATATTTAAAGGAGGAATCGGTCTGCTTTACTTCAGTTGGGGGAAGGGGTGTGGGTAGGCTCTATTCTCTAGGGTTTATTCAGGGGTGCCATGTTATTTTTTTGTTTGGGAATTTGTTTAACAATAAGATGGAAATTTAGCTGTGATTTCAAAGAAAAATATACACTTGAATTACTTAAGCAAATCAATCTTTATTATTACTTTTATTAATGGATGAAGTAATTGTAACACTATTTCAACCAAATTTAACTAGTTTTTTCCTTCATCTTAATTTCAGTTGTTTTTCTATACAACTTTCAATTCAGGCGGCTAGGCATAAACTAGACTCCCTCTGGCAATGAAGGTGTGAGGTCGATTCTCACCGAAGACTTATTCTTTATTGTCCGACCGCGCTGTTATTCGTTGTCGTAGAAACAGTGGCCTCAATAGAAAGTTGTATATAAAAACAACTGAAATTAAGATGAAGGAAAAAACTATTGTATTATTCTACTACTGAGAAACACGGTAGGTTCTAATTTATGGGATATTAGTAGAAATCATTTCAAAGATACAAAAAAACAGGTAAGGTTAGTCACTCAATAGAAACCGTTATGCAATCAATGTCTTTTGACAGCATGCCTTGTTGGAGGTGATCAACTAAAAAATTGGAAAAAGGGGTGATCAATGAATAAATTACTTCACTTGCCTTTTGTGGGGTGGTGATAACTAAAAAAGTCTGATTTTAAAAACAAGTTTGAATGCTGCTAGGCAAAAACTGAGGGACAAATTTAGCATAAATTTACATTGTAAATTGAACCCAGATTAAAAACCTATTGGTGTTTTTTTCTAGACATAATAAGGAGTACATTTTCAGCCCTCTAGCTCCATTGGTGCTGCCTGTACATGTGATACATACATACATACATAGATATCCATCCAGACTGACTTGAAAACTAAAGAAACCTATGTTGACAGTTTTTGGTTAATATAACTAGATATACTGGACACTGCTAGAAAGCATGAGATCAAATTGTACCATAACTGCTGTTGCTGTGAGGGCATCTTGTGGTGGTGTAATGGTTAGCAAGCTGGTTTCAAAGATCATTACCACTGAGTGGTATGTTTGATCTTAAATGGGTGCTTTATACTAGTGGCCTTGAGCCAAAACTAAGCTTAGTAAATGATAACAACTGTGGCTGTGAGAAGAAAAAAACATGGAAGTCAATCTGTTGGAAAGCACAGATCATATCTGGTCACCAACTTAAAGACATCTAATATATGACAGAATATCGATTATTCTTAATGAAAGACAGAGAAAGATATTAAGTTAAGCCAGACATGATGAGAATGACTGAAGAAATAGAAACCCGTGGTTGTTATGTCATATCAAATTAATGACCAAAACTAGAAAGTAGTGAAATAGCAGCAACAGTAAAGCAATAGCAGTAGAAGCCATTCATGCCACTTCAAATTTATAGATTTAAAAAATGCAACATTGCTTTTTAAGTGGGTAAATTAGTCATAAAGTGGAATGACCAGACAATGGCTTTTCTAAGAATGTTTCTCTTGAAAGTAACAGAAAGATACACAGTAAATTAGAAAGAGGTTGTAGATGAGAATATCTTTACCATTTTGTTCCTTGCCATAATTTAGTACTCTATCAGAAGAAAATATTAATCAGCCCCAAAATGTGAACAGTATTTCATAATTGGGTGGATGGGGCTCATACGAATTCAAATGTGGTGTGTGAACTGGACGTATTTGCACATTGCATTGCTAGATGTTACGAGTCTACACTATTCTGAGCAAGTGACATGATTCTGGATTAACTGATTAGTTTCCTGTGACTTTTTTCTGGTGTTTGAAAGCCCATTTGGTGATTTTTGTGATATCTGATAAAAAAAGAACAGGGAGTGTATGCAAACTTTTGTTTTCTTTTGGGGAAAACTGCTGCTGAAAGTGTTTGAGAAGCTTTTAAGGAAGTTTCTTTCCAAAGTTGTGACCAGGGATGAGTCAATAATTAATCACCGCTACCAAAGGTTTAGGTTATTCATGTATTCACACATTTATATGTATCTATCTATCTAATGATCCGGACTTCGCCCAGCCCTAATCGTTCATAGTAGAAACTTGAAATTGTGTACACACACTCCCCTCAATGAGTAGGGAAAATGCTTGTTTTTGTTTTTTGAAAATTCCCCTCCAAAATAGGATTTTAGTGGGGGGTTCAATTTTCAATGTAAGCTTATGCTAAATTGGTCACTAGTTTGTGCCCGCCTGTGTTTTGAAAATTCAGACATTTTTTAGTGATCACAGCCCAACTTTTTAATTGATCATCCCCAACACAGCATATATGGCGGTTATTCATAATTTCCCTTGGAATGCTAGATCCGGTTATTTTTGGGTACCCTTACTTATTTCATTCTAACTTCTTTACTTCAAACAAAGTGCATTCATAAATATGAAATCAAATGACGGATAACTTTATATCAGACAGAATATGATAATTATAAAGACATTTATTAGTTGAGAACCTATATTTGGATTAAAAGACTCCTGACTACCATGAGAACTTTGTTAGCTTAATTGGTAGAGCAGAATCTGCGTATACGGTTGCTTCCAGGATGGACAGGGGTTCGATCCCCACACGGAAATCGTTTCTTTATTCACATTTAGGATTTATGCCGCTCGTTTAGCAGTCATTCACACCGGCACCAGGTAAATATAGGTTCTCAACTAATAAATGTCTTTATAATTATCATATTCTGTCGGATATAAAGTTATCCATCATTTGATTTCATACTATTGATATAAAGAACAACTTTATATTCATGCCTAAAATACGAACGTGAGAGTAGAGAAGCCAGCAAAGTGTAGGATTAAAAGACTCCTGCCTACCACAAGAACTTTGTTAGCTCAATCAGTAGAGCAGACCCTGCATATAAGGTTGCTTCCAGGGTGGACGCAGGTTCAATCCAATTTAGGCCGCTCGTTTAGCAGTCATTTACACTGGCGCCGGGCAAATATAGGTTCTCAACTAATAAATGTCTTTATAATTATCATATTCATAAATTTGTTATATATGTAAATAAACTCAAAACAATGGGAAAAATCTGTGGAAAAATAATTTTTGTTCCTGTGCCATTTAATATCACCGGATAAAAATGACACAACCAAGGCTGACAGGGGTTACCTAACAATAAACTGATCAACTGAAATGTTATGTGCATACTGAATAAGAAAGCACTTTCCAACATTTCAAAATTTAATTGTCCCATAATTACTATAAATTCATACGAAAGCAATGTTATCTGGAATTTAATGTCCGTTGAATAAAATACATTTGAAGAGAGGAGTGTCACATTCATGTAGCTTTAGCTGGCCATGATTAACTCATTCCACCTGTGCACAAATAGAGATGATCTTTTTCTCCCCAGTTGACCTTTTGTTTTAAGACACATTTGCACCTGAATGGAATCTGTTGCTTTTGTGGGTGTCTTTTTTTCATTCATATTTCGAGTGTGTGCATATGTGAATTAAGTGGGAGGGGTCAGGTTATCTAATTAATATGCACTGGCCCAAGTGAGTAGTCTTGTGCACACAAGAAGTGAAGTCAGAACATTTGGTAGTGAAAGACATTTGAAAAATGAAGGTTGAAGGTAAATGAAAGGTTTATGGGGTGGTCACCCCTGACATTTTAAAAGTTGAACACTTGCATTGTGATTAGGAGAAGAAAGACATGAAGTCGGATGAAGTGTAAACTATTGCAAAAAGCATTTTATAAGAGTACTAGCATAGTACCCACCAGAAATGTGGGGATTATTTACCTATGGATAAATTATACAAATATACATTTTAGTATAAATGTGCTTATTGCAAACAAAAAAATGCATACCTCAAATAAAATTTATTTTTCTGCTGATTTTCTACAATTCTTCATATTTTCTGGTTTTTAATAATTTTAAAACAATAAGGCAACAGAATTGAGTAGAAAAACAAAATTGAGACAGCAGCAGTAGTAGTGATATTACCAGCAGCAGTTGCCTACATACTTTCAGCAAATACACAGACACAGAAGCAACCCGTTTTATGTCTGTATTTGCAGTACCCCTTCCTCTCTTTGTGTTTGCTTCAGTGTGATAGAAAACCAATAATATATACAATATATACATACATACATACATAAAATGTGTCTCATAATAAAACTGACTTTTTTCATTCCTTATACTATATAAGACTTATGTCCGTCCACACCTTGAGTACTGTGCACAGGCCTGGTCACTGTACTTGGAGAGAGATAAAATCTTTTAGAAAAAGTCCAGAGACGTGCAACTAAGTTAGTACCGGAATTAAAAAGTATGAGTTATGAGGATAGGTTAAAAATTGTTAGGGTTAACATTGTTAGAAAATAGGAGGGATCAGGGAAGTGTATTTTTTACTGGAAGGGGGTACAAGTAGAAGTAAATAGAAGTAGATTGAATACCAGAAAATTCTTGTTTAGCAATAGAGTGGTAGGACTATGGAATAGATTACTGGAATATGTAGTGCTATCAATAGATGCAAATGATTTTAAGAACAATTATGATGTTTATTACACCACTGCAAATGTTTAAGGCCCTAGATATTGTGTAAATATGATTGTTGTGATGTGTGCTTGTATATACAAAACAAAACACTAAAACAAAATGTAAAATGTTCTAAAATGTATGGATAAATTATACAAATATACATTTTAGTATAAATGTGTTTATTGCAAACAAAAAAACACATACCTCAAACAAAATTCATATTTTCTGTTTTTTAATAATTTTAAAACAAAACTAAGACATCAGCAGCAGCAGCAGTGATATTACCAGCAGCAGTTGCCTACACACTTTCAGCAAATACACAGACACAGCGGCAACCCATTTTGTGCCTGTGTGTTTGCAGTACCCCTTCCTCTCTTTCTGTTTGCTTCAGTGTGACAGAAAACCAACAAACACACAAAATGTGTTAGCGACAATAGTTTTTATATAATAAGATTATATTATATATGAAACTTCTTTTCATGGTTTGATATTAAATATGCTTACATAACTAATAAGAAAATATGTTTTTGTTTGGACAATCTAATCTCTTCTTCCCATCTTTGTTGTTGACATAGATTGTCAGAACAAAAGTTGGTATGTTAATGACTCTTCTCAAAGTAATAGACACTATGGAAATCAATATCAAACTGATTTTATTTTACTGACCTGAGGGTCAATCAATTGCATCATGATTTTTAATTAATTCAATTGTTTCATAATCAATTATTGAAAATGGAATAACATTATGATTATGTAAATATGAGAGTAATCCGTGTATATTAATTATGTAAATAGATTACAAAGCATTATTAATTAGGATGAGCATGGGATCTAGATAAAGCAGATTATATATACGAGGGTGGATCAATAAGTCCATACCCTGACACATAGATAGTAAGTGAATTTTGATCTGAAATTTTCACTGCATAATGTTTGATCAATGTGATTAAAATTCATCATTGAATTAAGTACATTTACAGGGGAGGAGATTATGTTGAAAAATAAATATTTGTTGTGTAAAATAAATGCTTTTTTCATCTTTGGGCTACAAACTTATTAATTTACCTATATATAGAGAGAGGGGGAGAGAGAGAGGGAGTGACAAAGAGAGAATGTACAAAACATGTACATAAGTTCCCTTGAATTCTATATTAAGTGACTGGATCATAATCATGTGATTTGATAGCACATTTCAATATCTTCAGTGATTATTCTTATTCGTAATTTATATACTGTAATAAAACCTACATTGGTGCACACATCCCTAGCATGAGGTATATATATATAT
>VCCN01006924.1:3184002-3197835 GCA_006491835.1 Architeuthis dux
ACTTAACTTCTCTGTTATGACACATTAAGATATATAATTAAGTTTTTTATGTCTACATCGATTGGATGTGAAATACCGCGCTCGGCGCTTGTTATAATTAAGTGCATGAGATTTGTTTGTTTTTTAAATTTATATATAACTTCTCTGTTATTACACATATATAATTAAGATATATAATTAAGCTATAAGGTTTATGCCTACATATAAATAGACATCGATTGGATTGGAAATACCGCGCTTATTATAATTCTCAATTGCGTGCGTGAGCTTCTTTCTTTTTTAAAATAACTTCTCTGTTATGACATCAAAGATATTTTAATTAGTAATGTTAATATTTTAAAATAAAGAATATTTGTCATATGAGGCCATATACAACTTAAACTATTATGACATCGATATCAAGACATTAAAATTAAATGTCTTAACTCCTAATCTTAAATCTTATCTTGACACTTTTGTTTTTTATTTTATTTTTCTTGTCCGCAAAACGAACCACTTTTCATTAAAAATATTGAATGACATTAGAACTGCACAAAGTAACATAAATTAAATTTAAGCATTAAAAAAAAGAAAGAAAAATTATTTTTTATTAAAATTTTACATGCAGAGAAAATGTTTTGAAGGGACAAGTTTCAAGACATTTAAAAGAAAGAAGAAAAAAAGTAAAAAAGATTCTTAAAATTAGAGTCATAAGAAAAATATATTTAATAACATTAAAACACAATGATATAAACATTAACTTATGATATAATAATGGTTTGTGTTATTTTTTAAAAAGACGAAAATTGTTGTAATTTCTTTAAAATAAAAGAAACAAATGACAAAATATTGAAACCGTCGAGAGAGAAGCAGTCGACATTTTTAGAGTCGGTTGTCGGGTTATAATTACTTTGCTCAACTAAGCGAGGAAAATAGTTAAATTAACTGCAAATAAAATAAAGACAAACATTTAAACCTTCACAGATTTAAAATTAACTAAATCAACAACCTTTCTAATATTGTCATTTCCTCTGTAAATGATATTTTTACCTGGAAAAAGAATATACAATCTTGGAAACTAAGTCATTTCAAGCCATATTTCTCCTTTTGATGAGTTAGGATTTGAATTATAAAAATCATATTCGTCTCTTTTTTGATCAAAATTATAAACAAGATTTGAGGTTTAATGACCTTCTTCTTTAAATAAATAAATCAACCGCTCGGTTTAAGATAATTACATGTAGAAAGCAAAGAAAACAATGAGAGAGGTCACTGGAAAACATTGAAAATGATAAGAAGACAGTGACAAGAGAAAACAGAAAGAAGAAGCCGCAGCCATTCATTCATTCATAACGAAACATCACTTATTTTTTATGAATTGACGATTTTTAAAAGATGACGAGTCATCTCGACCACTTACTTGTCTTTTAAAAATCTGTAAAGATGCGAGAATCGAAAGTGACAAGAAGAAGAGAGCCTGTGGGAGCGATATGAGGGACAGAGAAGAGGACAGCCTCTCTATCCAGCAAAATCTGTTGTTTTCTCTTCTTCTCGGCTCGTCAGAAATCGGAAAAGGCAGTAGTCGTCGCCGCCGCCGTCGTCATCGTAGTGTGGAGGAGGTCGGCTGACGACGATTAATATTATTGACTATCGATTTTTGGACGGCCGTGGCTCATCGTAAACATAAAACACGGAGATTCTTTTTCCTTCCTGCTAACACGAGTTCAAGACTATTAGAGCGCATCACGTTAATGAAAAAGTACTTTCACATTTCAATGACTGCTGTTGACAGTGCTGTGGGAACGGCGTACCCTTGTTATCCCTTTTTTTGGTATTGTAAAGTTTCAAACCCTCGCTAACTAAGCTAAATAAAAACAATTTAACAATTTAATTTATTCAAAGTAATAGCATAATTTATGTGATTACTTCTGTTTTTCTTTCATTAATTCTCTTATTTCTTCTTTTTTTGTGTGAAACTTTACAAACTACAATTGGGACTACCTTCCCAACATTGTGCCGATTCTTTTTCCAGCTAACACGAGTTCAATAATGAAGAACATTTCAATGACTGCTTTTGACAGCTGTGGGGTAGTGCTGTAGGAATGCGTTCCCATACTTTGTTTGGAAAGGGAACGCCCTTCCCTTACTATCTATAATACAAAAATTCTCATTTTGTGTTTATCTGTTTGTACCCTAAAATTAGCCAAAATGGTGCATTGTAGCTATATATATATATTGAATCAAGGTACCCCTAAAATGCACTAACAAAGAATGTGTAATTCCACCGGTGTTGACAACTAAGATATCATCATTATTCTCGCATAGGGGAAACCAGGGCACAGTGGATAACAGGGCACAGTGAATCATTATGATTCTTTACAAATGCGAATACACAACAGGACGGCTACTACTTCCTTTTCTCAAGTCAATACATCCGCCATCTGATTTTATGCAAGATTTGCCTGTTTGAGCATTGCTGTACAGTGTGCAAGCTAAGGGACCACATTTCAAGCCACAAGTAATATTCAGAGGGATTCTTACTTTCATTATAGAGCCACAACTATTCAGAATGTTCTAATTGTGCTATATGAGGTGAAATTAAGATTGTGTTTCTTGTCCCAACTGCAATCACTGTGCTTGCTCTTTAGGGAGATGTAAGGTTATCTTTCTTAATGGTATGAGTGGGGTGCAGTGAATCAGGCACAGTGGATCATTTTTGGGACTGAGCCACTTCAATTCTTTTAATTAAAATTGATCCTGTCAATTCATTTCATGTAATTTACTTGGAAGCTAAAAGAGCAATTTAATTTAACTTTTGTATTATTTTTTTTTCTTTTCTTAAATTACATTTGAGACTGTGTGAATGTGATTTTGTGTTAAATGATTCCTTTAGTGTGCCTAACTTTTGCCAATGAATGTTTGAGACATTTTTATGATCGCCTTTTATAACAGTCTACAATTCAACAATACTTTAATAAAATGTATAGTTGGTTCCACTCTGGGACTTCTTTGAATCATTCAATCTTATGATGATTCACTGTTCCCTGGGGGATGATTCTTTGTGTACTAGGGCTGGGGCACAGGGGATCAGAAATAATTAAAAAACAACTGCTTGCCAGCTGCTAACTTAGTAAGATATTACTTTCTTATCTTCATATAACCTATTTCACAGCCGACAGAGTTGAGCTTACTTTATTTTTACACAAATATATTAATAAAATTAGCTTCTACCTACAAATAATTTTTTCTGATCCATTGTGCCCCAGTTTCCCCTATATATTTCTGCAATTAAAGTATCTAATTTTGTAATCTATTACTTATGGGATGTACGAGGTCTGTCCACAAAGTATTCAGCCATTTTGAATATCTCGAGAACAAGTTGTACAGCCTTGATGTAACATGGAAATCAATAAGAGGGGACCTTACTGGGAATGCGTGAATAGACACTCACCCGTGGGGTTACTCAGTCAGCAATGAGATGCCATTGAGTGAGCTTGTATATTGTGTGACAATGACCAAGCAAGTAGATCAGCCTGCCCACACTTCATGTCATGTGCAGGGTTTTTTGGCAAACTTTGCATCCTCCATGTCTGTCAGCCTCATCCCTACAGTCCAGATTTTGCTCCCTCTAACTTCTGGCTTTTCCAAAAGCTAAAATTGTTGTTGAAAGGGAAGAGACTTCAGACGAGATTAAGGAGAATGTGATGAGGCAGCTGATGGTGATCCTGAAAGAGGATAAGTGTGTGAGTTCCCAATGGGAGTACTTTGAAGGGGGACTAAGACGGCATTGCACTTGGTAGGCTATTTTTTCATTAATATTAAATGTCTGAATTTAGTTAGGGTGTATTAATCATTGTGTATGGTATGGTCGGACTATTTTCCTCATCTATATGTTCATTTGTTCACAACGTTTCAGCTATGTACCCTCCGGCCTTTGACATCAATAGCATCTGGGAAACCCTCATCAAAAAAGACATCTCGGAATTATATACAGTACTTTAATTCCATAAATATGTATATGAGAGTAATAATATCTTGTCTGAATTTAGTTAGACGGGGGTGTATTAATCATAGTGTATGGTATGGTCAGACTATTTTCCTTGTCTATATGTACATTTGTTCACAACATTTCGGCCATGTACCTTCCGGCCTGCTCGATTGGACTGGACACGTCACATCCGTTTTTTGTATATCCTGTATGTCGGGGTTGTGTGTTGGTGTAAATTCTGAGTTGCTTCCCTTATATTGGAAGATCTGTTTGGTTATTTTTTTCTAGATGTCTTTTTTGATGAGGGGTTCCCAGATGCTATTGATGTCAATGCTCGGTCAGCTGAGTGGTTTGACTGAACAGCGTATATGCGTTACTTCCTTCAGGCGTTGTTTTTGCCAGTTGTTCTCCCAGTCTATGATTAGCACTTCATCCCATAGGGGCCTGTGTCCAGCCCACTCCCTCCGCATATGGTCTGCCATGCCAGAAATTAACATATAGACAAGGAATGATATATTGTGTCATTCAGTGTCATTTGCGGACTTCAAAATAACAAGCTATGGAAGTTATTACGATCAAATACTATGCTTTTGTCATGTCCAATATTTTTGTTATGTTATTGTCGATCGGTTTTATCTTACTCATTACAATATCATTCAGTATTTTCCATTTCTCCCTTAGAACGCATGAATCACAAAAACTATCTTTAGTAGTTTGTTTACTCAAAACTTCTTATCAGTCGACAAATATATCATTATGTATCAATGTAATCTAAGTATCACTTTAAATGGATGGACTGCAAATGCCCTGTAAACACGTGTCTTTGTTTGTCTCTCTTCTTTTTCTAAGCACAGCTAAATACGGTTAGAACCAAACATGTTCAAACTAAACACAGCTAAAAACAGAAAATAACCAACACACAAACAAACTACAAAGACATAATAATAATACGAAACCTCAACCATAATAGTTATCAGTAACGGTAAATCATCTACATGAATGGTATTTAAGAACTTTGATTTTTCATTTTTGGATATTTCCCATTTGTTTCCCATAACTGAGAATGAACCTCATAACATTTTTGATATCCATAAGTAGGTGAATGGCCCATACAGTAAACAAACACTTTGTTAATTAGTTAACTCAAGTACAGGAGTGAACATGAAGACAATTAAAAACCCTTTATTTCCCTTATTCAAAATAATGGTTTACACAATCACCTTAATGTCAGTAAGTAATTCACCTACATGACCTCTTGACAAATCACTTTTCCTTATTTTCAATGCACAACATACAGATTGAGAACCGAAACTTACTGTAACAAAATTGCAAATTTAAGTGCTTAATCATAAAATGTTTTTACCTATCTCTAGAAATATTTAATTTGTTAGTACTGAAAATGACTAAAGCTAAGCATAAGCGAGGGAGTGGTGGAGTAGTTCCAGTGGTGGGATTCAAAATTTTTAGGAACCGTTTCTCTCTATCTTTACATCCCTTAATTTTTTGACTATGGAATTAAGAACCAGTTCTCTCAGAAACGGAGCAGTCACTTGCTTATATTTCAACAGAATTTCAATAAATATAGTAACGCTAACATGTGAGTAGACAAGAATCCTCAAGAACTGGTTTTGTGAACTTCTGTAATTTTAGTAACTGGTTTGCATGAACCCTTGAATCCCATCAGTGAGTAGTTCAAAGGTCAATGCGCAGCTATAAGAAAGCCTTGCCTGCATGTTGGATTCAAGTGAAGTCAGTACTAAAATACATCAGTGATTATTTCATTTTTCTCCTACTGCCAGAATTTGCTGCGTCACTTAATAAGGACAGTTTTGAGGTAATTGTTTAAATCCTACCCGTGATATCATGAGTCAAACAGCTAGTTTAATTATCTACTAGCAATTTCGAAACTCTGTCACCATGAACACTTGGCCTTTAAAAGACTCGGTTAAGAGAACAAGCGAGAATGTCATAACGAGATATGCAAGAAGTCACTGACATGGCCAGCATGAAGAAAGCAAATATGATCAAAACACACACTCGCATGCACACACAAATAGAGAGACACACACACGCACACACACAAATAGAGATAGACACACACACATACACACAAATAGAGAAACATACATACACATAGAGACAAATAGAGTGACACACACTCATACATATACACACACACATGAAGACCGTGTTCCTCAGGAAGTGTGATGAGACTTAATCGGAATATTTCATAATTTTGTGGTTTTCAAATATTCTGGTTTAAACAGACAGACCGTTTATGTAGAATGGTCACATGTCTTCAAGTGCGTATCTTAGGGTTCCTTGATAACTGCATCGATGTGCAGTACATACTATATTTGGTACTCAACTGTCATTATACTTGGTGCCCATTGATTACGATACACATTGGTGCATGCATATTATTATACTTTTATAATCCAATACACAATACAGCAAGGGACACTCATTGCGGTTTTTTAACAGAGTGCCACATGAATGCCAAATGTATAGTCCAACATTCAATAAATAACAGTTATGGCATCGATAGAAAATATATAAGTTTCATTGCCTGCTGGTAGGTTACTCACTGGACTATCATTTTAAAGTTCAAAGGCAACTGTTGTAAATCTCATACAAGAAAAATTAGTTAGTATTTGTTAGTATTGACTAGGAGTAACTTAAGACCGATTCAGTGTCATACAAATTGATTTGGGTTTGTGCTCATATAGCCAACAAATCTATGGACTTGTAAAGAACTCTCTAATATGTAGGTTGAGAAACCAAAACCAGTTCTCTCTTTCTCTCGGAAACGGTGCAGCCATTTGCTTATATTTCAACAGAATTTCGATAAATATAGTAACACTAACATGCGAGTAGACAAGGATCCTCAAGAACTGGTTCTGCAAACTTCTGTAATTTTAGTAACCGGTTCGCACAAAACCAAGCATTATTATCCTATGTTAGTATAGACTAGGAGTAACTTAAGACCGATTCAGTGTCATACAAATTGATTTGGGTTCGTGCTCATATAGCCAACAAATCTATGGACTTGTAGAGAACTCTCCAATATGTAGGTTGAGAAACTCTTTGACCGTGAAAGCAAACAGTCCAAAATCAGTATAACAGTTAAAATGTTTCATCTAAAAATTAAAAATAAAAACACAAAAAAAGTAGGACTTAACTATTAAAAATGCATCACATCATAAGGACTGATTTGACCGATCACAATCACAATCAAAAATTAATAAAAATGGTTTACAATGCTTGATTTAATAAAAAAATAAAATAAAATAATTGTTTTTTACTAAAACTCAAACAGTCATTGCTGTGCCAACTTAGTATGAAAGAAAAAAAATGTTAGCTTCTTTAGCAGTGATTGGTCAAATCAGTCCTTATGATGTGATGCAGTTTTGACAGTTAAGTTGTCCTGCTTTGCCAAAACTTTTTTTCAACTAAATGACAAGTTTGTGTCATAAATACCTAACCTCAACACTAATGAGAAAAATTAAATTGTTAGGCACGTACGTTAAACGATTATCCAATCACAGCTTGGCACCTTTTCTCGCTAAGACTTACAAAGAACATTGCAGCTGTCCTTTGCAAGCTCTTTTATTTATATTGAAAAAATAGAATATTTTATGAGTGGAAATCCATGATTCTGTCCAGCTACAGATGGTGTCTCACAATTGTTGACACTTTCTCTAGAGCAGTGGTTCTCAAACTGTGTGCCATAGCACAATAATGTGCCACAGCTACCTCCCAAGTGCGCCGCTTAAATTTTTCTAAATACGCAAACATGTATTTCCAGCCTTGAATGTGTCTAGTATGGGTATCATGTCTGCACTCCTCCCACAACAGAGTTGCTAATCTAGTGGTTTTATCTCTAGATTTTGTGAGATCTCAACCTTTTTAGTAACAGATGAAATGAAAAAGCGATGATGAGTACATATATCATTATGCGGATATAAAAGTATTGTTCATTGATTACTGAAATGTTTTTATCTAATTAATTTTATTTTACAGTTTGTGTGCCGTGTACGTCAAATATATTTCTCAATGTGTCGTCATGCAATAAAGTTTGAGAACCGCTGCTCTAGAGAAATTCATATCCCTTAAACGGAACAAATACCCAACGTCAATCAGACAATATAAAAGTCTGCAAAGTTTATTTATATTATTAAGTTCAAACAAAAACGCAGGTATCTATTCCTATCGAAATCTTTAGAGCTCTTGCCTAAATAAATGATTTGGCAGTTATTAAGACAGAGTGTTTCATAAAAGACGCAACCCTAAGGATAAGAGGGTAGAATTTACGCGCACATAAATTTTAGCTACAATGTGGCAACACTGTACTCAGAGACAACAGTAATTAGCAGTTGAAATGAGTGCATCATGCGCTAGCTTCATTTGAGCATCCATTCCTTTGTATTGTGTCAGCTATGTCATTCCAATGTAATGAAATGTAAATGTAATAAAACAGGTACGAATGTGCATCCAAGTTAAAGGAAATCACTTTCAACATCTATTGTAAAGTTAAAATGTATATGTGATTAGCATCTTATTGTAATTTGTGTCTTTAAAAAATAGTTTTTAGATTTAAAATAGTTTAAATACAAATTGTCAAAAAGACAGTTGCATCCTTTTTGAAACACCCTGTATATTAACTTTTTCTAAAAGATTTTTTATCTCTCTCCAAGTCAACATACTTTTTTTTTTTAGAAAAAGTCCAGAGACGAGCAACTAAGTTAGAACCGGAATTACAAAATATGAGTTATGAGGATAGGCTAAAAGTGTTAGGATTAACATCGTTAGAAAATAAGAGAGATCGGGGATACTTAATAGAAATGTTTAAGATTATGCTTGGTTTTGAAGTAGTAAACTCTGATGTATCTTTTACTAGAAGGGCGTACAAGGGACTGAGAGGCCACACATATACGGTAGAAGCAAATAGAAGTAGATTGAATATCAGAAAATTCTTTTTTAGCAATAGAGTAGTATGAATATGGCATAGATTACCAGAATATGTAGTGCTATCAATAGATGTAAATGATTTTAAGAAGAATTATGATGTTTATTGCACCACCGCAAAGGTTTAAGGCCCTAGATATTGTGTAAATATGATTGTTATGATGCGTGCTTGTATATACAAATTGTATACTTTTTTTTTTAACATTAAAATAAAATGTTCTAAAATGTTCTAACTATCTTATTATATAAAGTGAAACGTTTTTGAAATGTCGGAAGTATCACAGATATCAGATATCTTATTGATTTTGCTTTTGAGACATTGGAGGTCAATGCTCTAGTAATAATTCATTTTTATGAAATACTGTGTTCCAATGTCAGGGTACCAATCTTCTGATAAGATAATGTGTGTTATGATGTGTCCACTTGGTAATGGTGTAGGTGACATCTTTGTCTTTATCGCCGGAAGGAAGATATGAGCCATGTTTGTAAAGTGAGTAACTCTATTTTATGACTGGCAAAAGATGCCATATTGGATTCTAGGAGAAGTCTCCAGCATAATTAGTGGTAAACTCAGCAGTATGAATGGATTTATGAGCAGCAGGGGCCGTGCAATTAGACTCCTTTACCCATTCTAGTAGGCAAACGGGGTGAACACTAGAAAGGAAGTCAATTTCACAGCCTGTTAAATGAGATACACAAGAGGCACATATACCAACATATTAATAAACTTTTTAGATGAACATACATAAAGTGATATTTTCTATAGTTTTGAGAAGAGTCATTAACATTCAAATAGTTATTTGATTCAACTGACATACCTCCATTACAAGGCTTTCTACTATTACTTTGGCAGCCAATAAACTCAATGTCAAATTACTTCCAATTTATAGAATTTATATCATAATTATTTGCAAATAAATAAATAAGGGAATCTACTCTATAATTAGCATTTAATATAACTGGAGTTATTTCCCTTGAGAAATAGGATCATTATAATATAGATTATCATTCAAATAGTTTTTCGGATGATTGAACTCCTTCTTGTTGTTTGTGTTGTTAACACAACTTTCGGCTGATCCATTCTTCGCCTTCTTCAGGTGTAATATTTGAATGTGATGGTGATAAACAGAAGTTTTTTAATTTTAAAGGGTGTAACCCTTATAACATAGGATTCGGGTGTCTCCATGTCCTTGTCTTGTGGGGTTTGGGTCTGTTGAGCAGTTGAACTCTGCATTTGTCTGACTAATGCATTTAGTCGACATGTTGATATGAACTGCCTCTTCGATTTAAGGGTTACCCTCTTTGAAATTAAAAAACTGCTGAAGAAGGCTGAAGAATGGATCGGCCAAAAAGTTGTGTTAACAACACAAACAACAAGAAGGAGTTCAACATTCTGAAGAACTATTTGAATACATAAAGAGTGTAGAAAGATATTAATTACAAAGCTAGGTTTTTAGAGCAAACATTCAATGAAAGGAATTGGCCTATTCAAGAACATACATAGACTAGTAAGCATTCAAAGTGTGCATACCTCTGCCAACGCCATTTGGTGTGGACATATAGCTATTATGCAGGGGAGGTAACTGTACATGGATTTCTCCCAAAATTGAATTATTTCTTCTGTAGCCCATTACCCACTCTTCCACAAAATGTCATATTCATTGAGAAATCTTGCAGATATCATTTGGACAGACAGACGGAAAGACAGATGGACATGGGTGAATAGTTACAAGCTTTAAGTTTTTAGAGCAAACATTCAATGTCAAGAACATTTTATATTCATTGAGAAATTTGTAGATATCATTTGGAGAGTCAGACTGATGGAAGGACAGACAGATTGGAAGACAGACAGACATGGTGAATATATATACCTCTGCAAACTTTGTGGGCAGATGTAAATAAATGACAAGGGTGAATGCTGAAAAGGAAATTAATCAGAGTTAAGAAGCAATGCTAAAAGCGGCTTATGACTGAAAAGTCAGGAAGAAGGAGTCCACGTAGCAGGTCTTCATGAGTTGTTTGTGACAACGAAACAGTTCATTGTCATGTAAGAAACTTTTTCAGGAGTCATCTGTTCATCTATCCGTTTGAACCATCGAGAGTGTTGTGGGTTTATTTAACATATGCATTCATCATAATCCACTTCAGGCTTGCTAGGCCTGTCAAAACTTCACTAGAGCCCCCTTAACCGATTTCCAACCTCTTACAGAGCTAAACAAGGGGTTGGATTTTCTCCATTTGCTATGTTACCCATAGTTGGAGAGGGAGGAAATGGATTCATTCCTTTTCTCAAGGGCATTAGTGCGAACTGAATGCAGATTGTCTCAGATGGAGTTTGAACTCGCCGATTCCATTTTCCGCTTTTCTGCCTGCACCTTTTTCAGCATTAAAATGTTGGGATGTGATCACTAAAAAATGTCTGAATTTTCAAAAAACAAGTGAGCACAAACTAGTGACCAATTTAACATAAGCTTACATTTTGAAGGGGAATTTTCAAAAATAAACAAACACATTTTCCCTACTCATTAAGAGGAGTGTGTGTATAAAATTTCAAGTTTCTACTATGAACGGTTAGGGCTGGGCGAAGTCTGGATACATAGATAGATAGATAGATACATACATACATACATACATACATATAAATGTGTGAACACATGAATAATCTAAATCTTTGGTAGCTGTGATTAATAATTGGCATAAAGATTGCTTTGCCAAGAAGACATGTCTGAAAGATAGTTATATGCACACTGAGACACAAGTGCTTTTTTTGGGTATCTGTAAAAAGGTAGTGTATGCGAGTGGTTTACTGACAAAGCTTTTGTTGAGTTCTGGAAATATAGTGTTGTCTATAAGGAAATAGAAATATTATGTCTGCAGACGATATGAAAAAGGTTTTACATGACTGGGTCAAGGCGACGGCTCTGGTTAATTAGAATCTGGCTTGAAAGAGGCAGTAGTTTTACTACTTATAGTGCCACTGCTGGTGTTATGGTTGCCAATGGCAATGATGTTTTCAGCTCTTTTGTGAAGAGTTACCCAAGGGGAGCCAGTTTGGTTTTTATATCACAACAAGACTATTATAAATATTCCATTGGTAAAATTAGCAATACTTGCGTTGTGCACTAATAAACAGGATAAAAGTTATGGATCCTCTATGTAATGTAAATGCTGTGCCACCCGCTAGCAAAAGCAGTCAGCTCCAGTGAGCCACTACAAGTGGCCAATCTGGAGTGGTGGTTACCTCTCCTCTAGGCCAATCGGTACCCAGTTTGAGTTGACCAATAGCAAGGCAGCAGGAATTGCCATAAATTCTGCTCATTCTGGTTCACGGGCACTTAGCTCTTGTGAATACCTGAAGGTGTGTGTGGATTGAAAAGACTTGGTGTTTGCTAGTGACTTGGAATCTGATACTGAAGAGATTACACTACAAAACAAAGGAACACTCTAGAAAATATTGATATATATCAACTAAGCTTGCTTTGGAGTAGTAGAGGTTAGCAAGCTAATCTCACAGGTCTTTTACTGTAGTGAGTTCGATCCTCACTGGGTGTCTCACATTTATGGTCTTGCTTAAAACTAAGTTAGGCTTAGTAATACTGATTGTTAGTACAGGTTTGAATCGAATATGTGAACACAAAAATTCAGAATAAAACCTTTAAAGACCATTCTTAAGTTAGTGTTTTAGTAGCCAAAATTGGCAGAATATCATCAGAGTAAGCAATTGATAAGCCAAATTCTTTGGTTTAATGTAAAATGCAAGTGGCATAGCGGTTATTTGCACAAAAAATGGAATCAGCAAGCCAAGTTCAAACTCTGGCCGAGGCTGTTCACTTCATATTAATACCCTTGGGAAAGGCATGAATCATTCTCTCCTTCCCCCAGCTATGGGTAAAATAGCTTGGTTATCTAGCCTTGGGAGGCAACCAGTCTAAAGGTTGGTCCCTGACAGAAACCCCTCTCCAATCCGCAGGTCAAGTGTACGGTCCTACCCTTAGTCAAAACTGTAATGTTTATATATATATATGTTATGTTAAATCAATAAACATGCCAAAGCAAACTCCCAGCAGCTCCCAGCAGCCCCCATTCTGTTTCCGGTTCCAGAAAGTGCGGACCGGAAGTAGGAACAGGAAAAGCGCCAGTTCTACACAGACATAGCCCTGATCAACACGTGTCTTTTCATTCCATCTTCTTTTCTTAACACACTTAAACACGGTTACGAATCAAACGCATTCTAATCTCACACAGCTACAACAGAAAGCGAACAAAGGCACTAAACACAACAAGAACGTTACAAAATCCACAGTGTCATTAGACATCTGTGGGGTAAGGACACCAGAGGGCTTCCTCCTTCAGGAGTGAGAAAGTCTGATGATGATTTATTCTGCAAATATTGATTTGGGATCAAACGAGATCTTTAAAAACAGAAAAAAAAGGTCCAATTAAAAGAATATATATATATTTATGTGTGTGTGTGTAACACATTTTAATGAGCACACATATACAACACTCTCATCCAAGGCAGAAGTGCCAAGGAGCGACACTTTGATCCTATGCAGAGGGCACAGATACAACACTCTCATCCAATGCAGAAATGCTGATGAGCGACACTTTGATCCTATGCAGAGCGCACAGATACAATACTCTCATCCAAGGCAGAAGTGCTGATGAGTGACACTTTGATCCTATGTAGAGCGCACAGATACAACACTCTCATCCATGGCAGAAGTGCCGAGGAGAGACATTTTGATCCTATGCAGAGCTTGGTCATGAGAATTTCCTTTGCCGATGGTTTCTCTTAGTTTCACCACAACAGAATATATTTAACTGTCAGATATTCCGGAAAAAATCTGACTTCAGAGATTTTTTTCTATTTTGACTGTTAATCACTGCTACCCACA
>VCCN01006924.1:3233329-3252057 GCA_006491835.1 Architeuthis dux
TATACTTGATATTTACTAGGTTTAGCTTAGTTTGACACAAGGTCACAGGTGTGGGGCTCTGAGTAAGGTTGAACTCATTACAATAGTAATGGTTAGCATCAAGCCTGTTAACCATAATACACTGATTGTGAAACTAGGGATTTCATGAAATTACTGAAATGTTCAGGGATTTCATGAAATTACTGAAATGTTCACCATTTTCACAATCTTACTGTATACAATAACATCTCCTCTAAAATAAATACTCAGACAATAATAAAGAACAATGTTGCCAAGGAAATTAAAAGTCAATATTTCTAAAAATAAACTCTCTAATAATATAACAAAATTCTAGCAGTTAACCATGCCGGTTTACCATGACAAAACCGGATTGTTACTGTGGATGCTTTCAGGGTATATTTGAATGTGTGTGTAACAGTGTTTGTGTGTATGAGGTTTGTCCATAAAATATCCAGCCATATTTATATATTTAATATTGCCAATGCTGCTGCTAAGGCAAACAGGGTGGTAGGAGTGATTAAGCATACATTTCATATATAGACAAGGACTCGTTCCTTATGCTATATAAGACTTATGTCTGTCCACACCTCAAGTACTGTGCACAGGACTGGTCACCGTACTTGGAGAAAAAGTCCAGAGACAAGCAAATAAGTTAGTACCGGAATTAAAAAGTATGAGTTATGGGGATAGGCTGAAAGTGTTAGGGTTAATATCGTTAGAAAATAGGAGTGATCGGGGAGACTTAATAGAAATGTTCAAGATTATGTGTGGTTTAGAAGTAGTAAACCCTGATGTATTTTTTACTAGAAGTGGGTACAAGGGACTGAGAGGCCCCACATATATGGTAGAAGCAAATAGAAGTAGATTGAATATCAGAAAATTCTTTTTTAGCAATAAAGTGGTAGGACTTTGGAATAGATTACCGGAATATGTTGTGCTATCAACAGATGTAAATGATTTTAAGAAGAATTATGATGTTTATTACACCACCACAATGGTTTAAGGCCCTAAATATTGTGTAAATATGATTGTTATGATGTGTGCTTGTATATACAATTTGTATACTTTTTTTCTGGTAATCTATTCCAAAGACCCACCACTCTATCGCTAAAAAAGAATTTCTGATATTCAATCTGCTTCTACTTTATCGTTTACTGGCGAGTGAACTTAGTATGGCATGCTAAGAGGTTTATAGCAGATAAAAATAGGATGGCTAAAGAACGAGTGTGTTTGTGCAGTGTGTATGTGGGAGGGGCCTTGCACTGCCTTATAAAATTCCTCTCATAGGCCCTGGTTTTAGATGAAAAGACCATGAAAAAGTTTTGGGTTCTGTCAAATGTTGATAAATGTAACAGTAAGCATAAAAACTTGATTGGCAGGTCGGGTTAGTCATTTAATAGAAACCGTCATGTGACCAATGTCCTTTGGCAGCATGCCATGTTGGGGGTGATCAATTAAAAAATTTGAAAAAGGGGTGATCAATGAATAAGTTACTTCTCTCACTCTTGTTGGGCGGTGATCATTAAAAAAGTCTGAATTTTCAAAAAAACAAGCGTAAATGCTATCAGATACAAATTAAGGGACCAATTTTAATTTGCTCGCTCAATTTTTTTAATTTGCTCACTATTTTTTAATTTGCTCGCTCTATTTTTTTAATTTGTTCACTCTATTTTTTAATTTGCTTTCTGTAAGTTTTAACTTTGCTCAGGAAAAGGTATAGCATAGATATGATTGTACATAATCAGGAAAGGATTATAGACTTTATGCTCACCCTGTATCTTTAATAATAAAACATCTTTTAAAGACTTTTTTAAATAAACGTTTTGGAGAGAATATCCTTATTGATATCTGAGTTATTTTACTTATTGATCAAAACGAATTTGCTATTTATATATCCACTCTTTAAGCTTTGTACATTTTTCAAGTGAAAAATTGACGATATTTTTGTTTTAATTAAAAAGCAATGCTTCCTAAAATAATTACAGTAACGTGGCTCGCTAACCCTGTTCTACAATTGGAATTTTGAACATAACACCTGGTGATTAGTAGACATCTCTTACACAAGGGAAATAACTCGGTTATTTTTGAAAATTACAATTGAATTTTATAGAAGCGGCTTTATTGTTTTTTCTTAATAGGATCACTTTGCATTGCACCTGTTAAAACAGCTTGTTAGATTATCATTAATCTTTGTTTTGACTATTTTTTCACACGAACGCGCACGCGTGTGCGTCCACACACACATTTATTTATATATATTGTACATACACAGAGTGAAAATGTCATTTACAGATTTTGCAGAAAAAAGATTTTATTATACTTTCGAATAAAAAGGAATTTAAATGTAATTTATTAAAGTGCTAAAATTATGAGGGTCTCTATGCTCTCCTTGTGGTCACAGTGACACTCAAATCAGAATCTTATTTTTCTTCTTTACATTTATTTAAAAAATAAACAAGAAGAGTTATGCCCCTTGATTCCACAAAATCGCACAAGAAATACTTCATCCATTGAATTCTATGGCAGTGGTTCCCAAACTTTTAAAAATTGCGACTCACTATTTATGACCACAGCTTATAGCGACCCACCTAACTTTATTGGAAAAGAATGCACTAAATACAGAAAAACATTAAACATTCATGATTATTTTTAAAAAATTACATCTCCATAAATCTTGGATACAATTTAAACACATTTAATGTATTTTCCGTGAGCTTATGTAATTGTAATCACCTGGTGTTTTGCACTCATCTATTGGCCTCCCTGTAGCGTTTCTTGATCCTGTGTGATGTAAATTAAGCTCAATTCCCCAAATTTCACAGCACAGAACATCATGTGGTAAATAAAACTTGGTGCTGCCACTATAGGCTGAAGGTATGATAAAGCAGTGAACTTAAAATTTACTAACAACTCAATGTCGATGTTATCACACACAATGTGCACTTTTCGATTTTTGTGATATATATTTTTGTATAATTAATAAAATCATAGTTTAATAACTTTTCACGGCCCACCAAAATTTTGCTAACAACCCACCAGTTGGTCGCAACCCATAGTTTGAGAAATGTTGTTTTTTCATTAAGAGTATCATAATTTTCAGAATTAATTATCTTGTTTAACTTGGACATTAAAAGCATCCTTGTTTCACCAATATACATATTTGTGAGATGGTAATGGCTTCATCTGTCATCTTACCAATAGACCAATGGCTTGACAATTTTCTAAACTTTGAAAAATATATTTATATTCTTAGTTGACTAACATAGATTTATACTCTTGTGGAACTTATCATATAGTGGGAGTATCTAATGTATAAACTTGTATAATCACAGTAGCTAATATATAAAATCCATTGTTTGTGTGTGTTCTTCATAGTAATAGTAAAAGAACTACTTTGATCCAGTGGCGGATTGGCCCACCAGAATACAAAAAATCTCCCGGTGGCCCCCTTCAAGTTGCGCCCTTCTTTGATGATGGTAATTGGGGGGGCATGGCCAGGTTGCCAGATTAATATCTGACTGTGAATCCAAACAATACATGAAAAAAGAAAACCAAACATATTTAAGTATGGCTAATACTTATGTTGCACAATGTTATTGAGAGTACGCAACATGCCAGGAGGATAACAGTGAAGGGATGACAAAGAATAGAAAGAGAGAAAGTGAAAGACAAAGAAAAAGAATAAGAAAGAGAATGATGACATGTAGCAGAAGATTTATGGAAGATCAGCAGCTAACTAAGGAAAGACTTGTCATCGAACAACGTTTCATTAAAAATGTAAAATACACACAGACATACACGCCACAAACATATACATACACACATGCATACATTACATTAAAAAAATATTTCCACTAATTCTTTTTAAAAGAAAGCCTTTTAATAGATACATTCAGTCGTATATGTGATAATTATAGAAAATGTTATTAATTTTCAATAATTATTTGAATTTCAGTATATAAAAAACTACTGAAATTTAAATAATTATTGAAAATTAATAACATTTTGTATAATTATCACATATATGACCGAATGTATCTATTAAAAGGCTTTCTTTTAAATAGAATTAGTGGAAATATTTTAAAATGATGGTTTATCATTGTATATATTGAGCTGTCAAAAAACATTGAAAAAATACTGAAATAGCGAAAAAGTTTTTCTAAATAAATAGTGACAAGAAATTAATTTTAAAAAATGAATGAATAAAACAATGTAATGGAATATAGTGGATTCAAAATGGAGAACATTTCATGTGCGTTGTTTGATGGAGCTGCTAACATGAGAGGGGAATACAGTGGTGTGATAAAATATATGAGAGATGAAGCTCCACAATCTGTTTACATTTGGTGCTATTCTCATGTTCTTAATTTGGCAGCAACAGAACTAGTTCAAAATATTCTGCCGGTCGAAAATGTTATAGGACTACTACAATCAACAGTGAGATTCTTTTCACAATCATACAAGAGAATAAACAAGTAGACAGAAGTTGGTTCAGAGAAAATGGTTGAATCAGACCAACTGTTCATTATGAAGTTCACCTATAAATTTGCCTTGAGATTATCAAAGACATTTGCATAAGAATAAAAAAAATCATAATTATTTAAACTTGTTTATCATTACTTGTTTATCAGGGCTGTAACAAGCAGGTGGGGTGGGGGGTGCAAAACCTTTTTCCAAAAAATATATTTTATAATCTCAGACTGCTACAATGCAATGAATTTTGGTCCTGAGATGCTAGGAAATTTGAAAATTTTCAGTGCCCCCCCCCCCCCACACACCCAGCTGCATTTAGTTTTGTTACCTCTTGGCCCTCAAACACGTTTCCCTTGTATGGCCCATTATTTCACATTTGTTTTTAGTTCATTTGAATTAGTGTTGTTTGTGTATTATGCTCATTATTTCACATAGGTACTACATGTTATATCACCCATTATGTTCATTATTAAGTCAAATTATAAACTTGCCTTGATTTTTTTCTATAATAATATGAATAATTTCTAAAAACCTGCTGTTTCACAGTAATTTGTTTTGTGTAAATAGGAATTAAATATTATTATGTATGTTTTTATTTTTAAGCGCTAATACAAATTTGACTTGAAAAGTAAATGGCGCCCACAGCACTACTGGTAGTTGTGAAAGTGATCTTCAACACAAAAAGATTGGGGACCCCTGATCTATATTATTTAACATTAATAAATAAAATATCTCGGAAATGTAGTATTTTATTTGCCTGCAAATAAAAGCAATGGTTTTAACCATTGCTTTTATTTGATTCCTTTGCCAAATCTTAGGATTATGTGAGCTCTTTTAGACATTTTCCCAGTAGAAATATTTTGCCCAGTCTGCCACAGCCTTGATCAGTATTCATTCAACATACTTCAATTAGATAGATATAGTTCTAATATAGATATATATAGTTCTAATAATATACTTGTAAGACCTATAATATAGTCAGAGTATCTAATGCATAAACTTGTATAATCACAGTAACTTATAGGATGATGTCCTATTTAGATGAAATAATTTTGGGTTTTGCATAGGTCATCAGACAGGAGATTAACCCCATCAAAAATTAGATTTAAAAAATCAAAGTTGACATTGTGTTGTAAAAATATTAAAATATCTGGTCTCAGTATGTGTAGAAAACATAAAACAAGAACCAAATTTTGAAATAAAATATAATTTTATTTTTAGTAATTCACTTGTGAACACAAATTAAGTTTATGCCTACATTGGCATCTAAAGTTAAAATGTCTTAGTGAATTCACTTAAAGGGAATGGGTAATTTGAAAGTTTGTTGAAAGTCAGATTTTTAAGAAGGAATGATTTTGAAATCACAAAATCCAAGAAAGTTTCTTAATAAGAAAGGTTGAATGGAAACACATTTTGTGTATTTCTGTCTATGTGTGAGACACCATGAGCAGCTCACCAGTGACTGATTGAAATTTGCCTCTGCACCGGTATTTAACTCTTAAAATTATTGAAAGAAAATAGAATGTCAATTTCAAGGGAAATAATTTCAGATTGAAATTATCTCCCTTTGATCATTTAATGAAAAACAATTTGTATTCAATTCACAGAAGAGTTCTACTATTTTTTATGCTATTCATTGAAGAGTTCCACTGTCAATTACAAGTGGTTTATGAATTTAAGAGTTAAGAGAAATCAGTAGGCTCCCAACAATCTCAAAATTTGGGTATAAAATTCTGGTTTCTGATTGATTAATAATTAAGGTTTATTTAATTAATTTCTTATTATTTGAATTTTAACCATTTGACTTTGCACCTTTTTCTTGAAACCTGTCTTATGTATAGTTTTTGAATAGAATTCTCTGGAACTTCTAAAACAACAAAAATTTCTGAAAATGTCTAATAACAGTTTATTTTTGATCTTCACAAGCTAATATCAAATATTCATTGTTGGTGTGTTTTTCACACTAATAGTTTTCATTCAACAGATATAGTTCTAATATATAGATAAATGATTCTATTTGATTCATGGCTATATCCAATTAACTACCAATATTTGTCAATTGTACAGCATAAAGTATGTTTTTTACAGCTGCAGTTGCTATTTTAAACACTTGACAACAGATATTTATCATTGCCTGCTGCCAGTTAGGTGTTATTTAAAGTACTATAATAAGGATGACACAAGTTATCTGCCCATAGTTTTGGTTGCATATGCTTACGTTTGCTCCATTATAATAAAGGAAGACATGAATTATCCGCCCATAGTTTTGTTTAGTTTTGCAAAAGATCTAAAAAAGTTAACTTATTTTGTTTTTAATTACCTTATGGCATATGAGATCACCTTTTTTCTCAAAAAAATGGCTCAAAAGGAAAAGTAACCTTCATTGTCAAGCCCGCATTGGCCAGAACTTGAGGGGGAAGGAAGGACACATGTTATCAGCTCATAATTTTGGTTACTTTTTTTTACATTAGCTCCATTATAATAAGGAAGACACAAGTTATCTGCCCATAGTTTTAGTTATTTTTACTTACATTAGCTCCATTATAATAAAAGAAGATACGAGTTACCTGCCCATAGTTTTGGTTACTTTTACTTACATTAGCTCCATTATAATAAGGAAGACACAAGTTATCAGCCCATAATTTTGGTTATTTGTACTTACATTCGTTCCATTATAATAAGGAAGACACAAGTTATTAGCCCATAGTTTTGGTTACTTACTTACATTAGCTCCATTATAATAAGGAAGACACAAGTTATCTGCCCATAGTTTTAGTTATTTTTATTTACATTAGTTCCATTATAATAAAGGAAGATACGAGTTATCTGCCCATAGTTTTGGTTACTTTTACTTCCATTAACTCCATTATAATAACGATTCTATTTACAATGTTTCACAAGTCAAAATTTAAAATTAAAAAAAACACCTGATTTTTGCACTGTGGATGTCAATAAGTTTGCAACTAGACTGACTTTTAGAAGTAAAGGTATTTTAATCTGCTCTGATGATGGAGTTTTATTCCTTTGGGCCCTGGTAAATATTAAGCATACATCACTAAGGATACAACCTCAGACTTTGTGACCTTCAGTCTTGTGTTCACACCACTGAACAATAACCTTGAATTACTCTTATTCAAGATACCACTAGCAATGCTAATGAAAATCAAGGGAGTTAACCTTGCTAGACCTTAACCTCATAATCCCAAAACAATGATTACATAATAGCAAATGAAAATGCAACATCATTAATAGATGTTACCACAAACAGGGCACATACTGACTTACATAACATTCGTTATTTGAGTCATGCTTGTGATTATATTACTTGATAAATCAGAAAACCCTGGCAACAAGCAGAATCAGTGTATACCCTGCCGAGCTCTGAATTTAATGGTGAATACTTACAGCTGAGTAGAGCAAAAACAAATGTTGTAATATAATATAGACAAGATCTGTGTAGGCCTAAAACATATAAACCATTGTGTTATTTCATGCAACTTGGAAGACAGCCACATATCATAAGCTGAACTTTGTTCTATCTATATGTAACATGGAGCAGGTAAATAGTCCAATGGTACAAGCAAAGTTTTAGGGGCTGCTAGGTCTGTGGTTCAATTCTAAGTGCTAAGATCAGCAATTCTTAACTTTTTTCAAGGTTCACACCTCTTTGAGATTTCAAAATCTTTTCGCACCCCTTAATTATAAAGGCTAAAAAATTAAATTTTAAAAAGTCAAAATTGGAAAAGTTAATTTTAAAAAATGTAAAAAACAAAATGATAAAATTTATCAGATGTTAAAATTAAAAATCTGTATTAAGATATTATTAATAAAACCATTTAAAAGTTGCAGCAATGAAACGAAAAAAATAAATTGATTGCATTCGTCTTCTTGCACCCCCCCAAATTTCCTTACACACCACTTGGGGTGCATGCACCCCAGGTTAAGAACCACTGAGTTAGTTGAAGCTTGTTAACTAATTCTTTCTGAAAAGCATTAAAAAAGTATTTAAAAATAATGTAATTTGTTGTTTGGTTATAGTATTGAAATTTATGCTGGTCATCTTCCGTAAAAATGACATACATTATAATATGTAGTAATAATCTAGTATTAATTTTCGTATTACTTTGTATTAATAATATTTCAATGATAATATTTTTATATAATCTTAGTATTGTAAGTTTAATTCTATAAAATTGCTTATTTCTAAATAGTATAAAATAAATTCATTACTTTAGAGACATCCTTCTGGGAGCTTGAAAATATCTGTTATTAAAATCAAAAGATCTAAAAAAGTTAACTTATTTTGTTTTTAATTACCTTATGGCATATGAGATCACCTTTTTTCTCAAAAAAATGGCTCAAAAGGAAAAGTAACCTTCATTGTCCAGCCCGCATTGGCCAGAACTTGAGGTGGAGTTTAAAAAAATGAGAGGCATTCAAGGAAATGTTTTTTGTTTCTTAATATTCCATGCTGAAATAAGGAGGGCCTTATATGCAGTAGTTGAAATGGGGGGGGATACGCAGGGGTACAGTGTATACCTACTTTTCAATTTCCAGTTTTTTTGTATGTTCAGTGTCTACTAATGGAGACATTTATTATTTGCTATCCTTTGTCAAATTACCCACTGGGGCTAACAGAACCCCAGCTGCACAGGTTCACTTCACACATCCCTGTGATCCCCATAAATCCTAGATACAGCCTTACCATGTAGAGGTATAACTTGATTAGTGCAGTTAATTTGTTCTAATATTTTCTGTACTGTTCAAAACCGCACTGTTCAAGGTCTTATTATAATTTAATGTGTTTGTTTTTTTCATCTTATACTTAGTTACATTAATTTGTACAGCAATACCTTAACCATACTACATCAAAACCTGCACTAATCACAAACACACTATATAAGATATTCCTGTACCTAGTTCCCAAAACCCATTTTCATCACCAGCTTATATGTCATCAAATGCAATAACATTGAGAGTTTTTAGGAGCAGTGATTTAAAAATAAAAATAAAAAATAAGACTCAATTGCAGCTATTATCAGAACACTAGTTGATCCCTGTGAAAAAAATCCACGGATATATTTGAATTTCTCTGAGATGACATTTTAGAAAATAAACTATTGGACTTGTTTCAGTGGAAAAAGTCCATTGTTACCGACAGAGAAACAGAAAAAGTCACACTGTTCATTATAGAAGTAGATGTTTGTTCAATGAACATTTAGCAGTAGAAAAGAAAGATATGAAGTATTTAAGAAATAATAAACAGAGAGTTATTTCCCTTACAACACATTCTTTAAATTTAAGACATGCTCTTCATTTATACCTGATACGAGTTCAAAACTACTTTATTTTCTGATCCATGCTGCATAATTCCCGGTCATAGAATGTAAAACAACATGTTGTGATAAAAAGCGACAAAAGTAAGATGAAAGATAAACTAGTCAATCATTAATAATAAAAACAGATTAAATTGTTTTATTTAACATATTTTAAAGTACATCCATCCATATATACATACATATAGACATATCGATGTATAAGAGATATGACAAAAGTAAATAAACACGTATATTTTCAAATAAGAGCCTTTATTCACTGATCTAAACGAGGCAGGCCGGATTAGAAATGTTATTATGTCACATGGGCCAAAGGGAATAAAAGATGAATCAATGACAATACAAGATTATGGAAACAGCTTTTTTATTACTTTAATGTGTTTGTTTGTTTTTATTATAGGAGTATATATCCACATAAACTTCCATGTCTATTTTGGGTGGGGAGGACAAAATATTGTTTAATTGTGGTTCAAAATGTGTACATGTTAATAGAACAGCAGGAATGCATAGTGTTAAAACATTTTTAGTTATAAAACGTTGATTTGTTTGAGGACATTGTAAAAATGAGACTTTCTGCTCTATTTTTCAATACTGAATTTTATTGTTCGCTAAACAAAGACAGGTCGGGTTAGTCATTCAATAGAAACTGTCATGTGACCAATGTCTTTTGGCAGCATGCCGTATTAGTTATTATTAAAAATCTGGAAAAAGGGGTGATCAATGAATAAGTTACTTCTCTCACATTTTGTTCACTAAAAATGTCTGAATTTTCAAAAAGCAAGCGGACACAAACTACTGATCAATTTTGCATAAATTTACATTGCAAATTGACCCCCCCCCCCACACACACACACACTAAAAACCTATTTAGGGGGAATTTTTAAAAAAAGAAGTTTTTTCTAGACATAGCTGCGGACTGTATGCATGATACATACATACATACATACATACATACATACATACATACATACATACATACATACATACATAGCCAACCAGCCAGCCAGGCATTCTAACTTGAAAACTGAAAGAAACCAATGTTAACAATTTTGGTGACAGTTTTGGTTGACGATTTCTAATAGATAAGGGAAAAACAATTGTATGCAACATTACATATTCAATGAAGTCGGCTGGTTGGATGGAATGAGGCTGTGGGCCAGATTTGGCGGCCCATAGCTTACGGATCCCTGATCTAAACAATTCAAGAATATTTTATTATATAAATTAAAATTTGTTGGACTTACCACTTGTATTGAATTTATCAGATTCATTATCTTTTCTTGTGAGATATCAGACCAAGCTGTATTCAAAACATGAAGCAAATCTTTTGCAGAAGGTTTTCTGGACATTTACCTTATTTCACAATCCAAAATGACCTAAACATATGTAATGTCGTCTGATGTTAGTGCCTTTGTTGTTTGTTGTTCGTATGTTCTTATCTGTTTAGCTGTGTTTAGTTTGAACACGTTTGGTTCACAACTGTATTTTGCTGTGTAAGAAAAGAAGTGGTGAGAAACAAAGACACGTGTTTACAGGGCGATTGCCTGGACCAGAGAGACCTTTCCAGTTCCCACTTCCGGGCTCCCGTTTCCGGTATCGTAACGGAGCTTGTTAAATGGGGGCTGATGGGTAGGTTCGTGTTTATTGACTGAAACATATACATATACATATGCATAAACATTACACCACATTCAATAGAATTCATGTCAGGAGATGCCTTTAATATCTTTTTGAACCTGTCATTCTCAAGTATGTTATACTGTATGGCATGGAGTATATCCTCCATGAAAAGGATGCTGTTTTTTATCCATATAATTGTCAGTGAATATTAGAAGTCTCATGCAGAATGGATTTGTAGTTTTCTGAATTTTCCACTGACTCCAGAAACTTTGAACTAGTGTTCAATATTGCTCCTCACACCATAACCAAATTTAAAATTTCACTTTGTCTTCTTGATGAACCTAACATTTCTTAATTTAATATTGGTTTTCAAAGTTTCATTCATATTTTATAATTTGCCATAGAATTGTTGGGACACCTAGAAAATATCTGTCAACAAACAGACTCTTGGCAATGTCTCAAAAAAACAAACTATACAATTTTTGACCAATCACACTATAAACAAAATGTAAAAGATTTGACAACTGGAAAATGTCATTTAATAAGGAGGCTTCCTGATATTCACTAGAAACATCGTTTGGATATAGTAGGGAGCATACCACCTGACCTGAACTGCAATTTATTAGCCAATCATTAACATAAGATGAAAAATCACAACATAAGTTTTCTGAGTAACCTATTTACCATATAAGCAAGCGACCTGGCCAAATCAGGCAGACAGCCAAAAGTCACCTCTCCACACAGTGTGTGTGGAGATGGGTTATCTCACACATGCATACTTTTACCTTTTGCGTGCACGATACGCAATATACACATCACCACAAGGTAAGTAAGAAATTACAAACTTATTCTCTGTCAACAGGCACTTACATACAAACTATATAGAGATATTTCCTTAGAACTCTCACTTCTTTAGTATTTGCACAACTATTGAACTGTATTAATAACTCTTTCTTTCCAATCAAACTTTCTTTTAACACTCATTTAACTATCTTCTGTATCTGTTAGTGCAATAAATCTCTCTTTGTTATTTCTATATTTATATAAGTCTTTCGTTTTCATTCAACTAATTATGATACACCATTTAGTTTCACTATCTTTGCCTGCAAACTACTAACCTATAACATTACCTTAGGACTACTACTAATATTACACAGCCCAAAAGTATACTGTTAGTGGACATTAGGTCAAATTCTAATTATGGAGTTAGATGCATACAGATAACGATAACTGACCACGATGCCAATACAGAATGTTGTCATAATATACAGAGTTTTATATGCATTAATTCTTACACTTATGATAGAGTCATAACTAGGGACACCATACATCTGTCCTTAATTTAGGTCTTGAAATCTTCATCCGGAAGGTATTTTTAAAATTCTTCTAAAGTCAGGAATTTCAGCTGCCACCATTTTTTCCGTGGAAAAAACATGAAACTGTAATGTCAAGAGAGAGGGGAGGACATCTGTACGGTGTTGTCAAGTTAGCAGTTTTAGGACTAGCATGTAGTGCCAGTGCCATGTACTGCTTTTTCTTGTTCTTCAGCCACGTGCATTCATTTTTTTCATATTGCTATCACAGCCATAAATGAAATTTTGAGACTATACCATTTTTTTTCTTATGCTTTTTTTACACTGTAGCATTTGTTTTTCTTGCCCTGATTTTAAGGCATTTTAGCAATTTTCAACCATAATTTAGACACTGTTGCTATATTATTTTTGTGTGTTGACAACTATGACGATGTCTGAATATGTCCTCTTTTCTGAATGATGAGGACTGGGAATGTCCTCTTTGTTGCATGTTCAGATATGGCAATTCTAGTCATAGCCAATGAACGGGTATTTAGACTTGGGTCCATCATAGTCAATTCATTCCTAATACTACAAATTATTCAACAACTACCAGGTGAATCTTGTCTTTTTTTATATAATCTTATTTTAAGCAAATATCAACTAGCATAGATTTATGGAATTCCAGGGCTGATTTATATTTCATCAAATCCAAATAAGTTAGAGGCATTATCCTTTATTTTTCAAGTTTTGTCCAAAATCTTCACTAAATTTTAATAAAACTGACGAGGCAAAATGTTTTATTACTTAATTACCCTAATTTGAGCAAAGAGTTTCACTTTAATGCTATTGGAATAATATATGGCTAAGGGTTTCTGGTGAAGCTTCAACGGGCCTAGCAAGCCAGGGGTGGAGTATAATAAATTGCTCAAGTAAAATGAAGGAAAATAAAAACAGACGGACAAAAGATTGTGACTGTTGTCACCACCTCCTTACAACAACTCAAATACAAGCAGAAGAGCTGATGATGATGATGATGACGATGATGATGACGACGATGACTATTGTTATTTTTTTAATGATCTAATTACATTGAAAATTACTTTCAAAGGGCTTTATGGCTGGAAAATAAAAAATAGATAGCAATCTTTTAATTATACCCATTTATTATTGTTCTCTTGATTGAAATATCTGTATTATCCATAAAACAGATATATATAATTGAGTGATATCAGATTCTGAGATCTCTGTGCAATACTGTTCTTTGCATAGTCTTCAGCCCAAGAAAATAAAAGAAAACTGTAACCATTATTAAAAAGTCTCTTTTTTTTAATTAAAATACATATAATCTCAAAACCAAACTTCATTCTTACTTTAAGGTAGTTATGCTGTATCCATATTTACTGCTTAATTGTTTTGTTGTAACAAAACCTGAAAGAATTTGCTGAGTTATCTGAAATCAACAAATTTACTTAGCTGATAAGCTTATAGTCTTCAATTCTATTCTCTAACTCTATGCAACCAGGATTAAACTCCAGATCTCATGATCTTTAATCCAATGTGTTATCTGATGATCAATCTCCATGCAGTTAGAATTGAGCCATAGATATTGTGATTGAACTATAGAAACATTGATTTCTATTTCAATATTCTATCCATTTAAAAACTCCCAATTTCAAAACCCTTCAAAATACCTTACTATCAAATAAATGAACAGGTGGGGAAGTAGGTGGGAAATAAGTTCTTCTTTCAGTTTTAGTGGACAGAGATCACCAGTTGACATTCCCTGAATTGTTGACCACTTGCTCTCCACTTATCTGTTTCAGATCCCCATTGGAAAGACAACAATAAAGTTTGGATCAAGGCAAGATGGATTACCATCATTAAGCACAAGTCAAAGCCAAAATAAGCAGGAAACAACTGGAGAAAAGCCAAAAGGGGAATACACTCATCACATGACCAGTTCACCTTGAACAAAAACCACTTCTACACCTAGAACCACACATTTGCTTCATGCAGTCAGTCCATTCAGAAAAGTATTTCAAGTTCATTCTTGAGTAAGAATATTAGGTTGCTAGGAATGAATTGAGCTGGTCAGTATATGAACTGCCATTTTCTGTTAGCCATCAAGTTATGTTAAAAAAAGAAACCCTCTCTTTACTTACAGACTGTATACCCGAAGAAGGCTGCAGAATGAATTGGTGAAAACATTTCAATAACAACATAAGCAACACAAAGAATGCATTCAATTGTCTCAACAATTCTGGGAATAATAATATTTAATGAGTTCAATTGTCTCAACAAGTCTGGGAATAATAATATTTAATGAGTTCAATTGTCTCAACAACTCTGGGAATAATAATATTCAATGAGTTCAAATTGCTCAACAACTCTAGGAATAATAATATTTAATGAGTTCAATTGGCTCAACAACTCTAGGAATAATAATATTTAATGAGTTCAATTGTCTTAACAACTCTGGGAATAATAATATTCAATCGTTATAGATTGTAATATTGATGTGGGGTGGCGGCATGGAAAACGGAATTGGCAAACTGAGTTTGAGTTTTGGTAAAGGCTTCTTATGTTCACTTCCCACTAATCACTTAGGAAAGGCATGAATCCACTTCTCCCCCCTGCTATGGGTAAATAGCAGGCCAGTTGAAAGCCCTTTAGCCTTGTAAAGCAGTCCAACTAAGAGAAGATTACCCTGACAAAATAACAAACCAGAAGTGAAGCCCTTAAGGCCGACTGGTGATAAACTCTACCTCCTTTCTGGCAACTCATGCAGCCAAAGAGGTCACCAGTTGTGATGACTCATGGTACAAATGGAAAATCTTGGAGACCAAGAGAGTAGGATCACCCCTGTGCAACAACCCACCCACTTTAAAAAACATTCACACACAGGTTGCAAATCTCTGCACAGCCACAGATATCATTGGAATGATGGTCAACTAACATACCATAGCATAAATTGTAACTAGCATTCCAAGGGAAATTATGAATCACTGCCACCCATATATGCTGTGTTGGGGGTGATCAATAAACATGTTGGAAAAAAGGAGTGATCAATGAATAAGTTACTTCTCTCGCCTTTTGTTCAGCTGTGATCATTAAAATAGGTCTGAGTGACCAATTTAGCATAAACTTACATTGCATATTGAACTTTTTTGGTGGGTTATTTTAAAAAAACAAGTGGACACAAACTAGTGACCAATTTAGCATAAACTTACATTGCATATTGAACCCTCACTTTTTGGTGTGGAATTTTTAAAAAAAGAAAAGAATTTCCCCTACTCCTTGAGGGGAGTGTGTGTGCAAAATTTCAAGTTTCTATTATGAATGGTAAGGGCTGGATGAAGTCTGGATACATACATATAAATGTCAGAACACATGAATAACCTAAATCCAGCAACAGTGTTTAAATTGGTCTGTTGTGGGTAGCAGTGATTAATAATGATGAATTGCTACACATATCAATGTAACAAACTCTTATGCAAGACTATACTTACATTGGCAAATAGCCTTGGCTTCCAAAATTGTTCTATATCTCTCAGTACCCGTGGAAGCTTTTTTTTTCCTCAGCAAATGTTAGAAAATGAAAAGAGTTTTGGTATACACAGCTTAACGTTCCTGTATGCTTATCCTTGTACTTGCTGATAGCGTTTAACATCAATGCAGCAATTTATTTTGTGTTCTCATCATGGAGACTGATGTTAGAGATATTCTTTAGCAATACACTCCCCTTGACTGTCCAGAATCACCCTGTTGACTACTACCTGTTCCCTGTCCTTGAGTAACCCGTTTCCTCTGCTTTTAATAAAATCATGGTGAAGCTTCCAGATTATTTTATTATCACAGTATTAACCCCATTAACTGCAGCAGGTGGCAAACAGTAATGGTTATCTATTGCAAGATAAAAGCTCTTGTCCATTGCAAGATAATCCATTGCAAGTTATCCATTGCAAGATAAAAGCCCTGACTCACAGATAGAACTGAGTTGCCATCAATCATAATAAAACGGATATTTTATTGAGTTAGCCATAGATCTGCAATGATGGATATTTATGTCATTCGCAGTTAATGAATCAATATTGAATAATCGATTTGATTGATTAATTGATTTGTTTAACGGCACATCGACCCGTGATGGGTCGTTTAGTGCCGAATTCGGTTTCTTTTTGAATACAAAATGTAGACGAATTATTGTTTTTTTTTTAATAGAGTCTTGCGACTTTGGTGAAAGATTATTTTAATTTTATTTTAACTAGAATTTTGCGACTTTGGTGAAAGAACAGGTGGCCCCTGTTTTGGGGGGGGGGGGTCTTACCCCTCCGCAGGGGATGCAGTCATCATATTCTAGGCCCCAGCTGACAGGGTCATTGAATAATGGAGTTCCTTTTAGAATTTTATAGATGTCTTATAAATCTATAAATAATCATTTAATTTTAATAAATAGATTTTATTCAGATACTGTTCATAGTCGTACAAGCCAGGCGAAATATTGTAAATTTTCGGTCAAATCAAGCCCCCTGCCCCCTTCACCAAAGAGTTCCCATGCTGTTATAATTTTGAAAAGAGTCATTATCAATAGAAGAGTTATTCAGACTATTGAACTCATTCTTTATTTTGCTTTTGTTGTTTCAGTTTGTACAAGTTTCTGCACCATGACAGTGCAAGACACCATACATCTCATTTGACCATGTCTAAGCTTAAAGCAGCAGTTCCCAACCTTTTTGAGTCATTCCTCACTTTTGTCAATAAGATTACTAGTATCCCACCCCTTCCATTTATTAAGTTGCAACAAAGAATAATTTTAAATAATAACTTTATTTTATGTATAATTAGACAGCTTCATACTAAGCATTAGTTAAATTTTATAATTGTACAGCTGCTGCTGTGTATTTGTAACTCAAAGAAAGCAAGCGAAAATAATTAGAACACATCATTTGAAATTCTAATTTATTACAAAAAAATAAGAATTCTGCTATCGTAACTGATATACACATCAATGGGATCTCTGTTCTTGTTTTTTGCATCTAGTTCTTCGATTTTTGGATCTATTAGTGAGAGAACACATCTTAAATCATTCTCAATTTAGAGCTTATTTCGAGCCTTCAACTTGATAGATAAAAGTGCAGAAAACCCTATCTCTAGACTGGAATTTTATTTTTATCTAATAGCCTTATTTCCCCCTTGGACTACTAAAATCCCCCCCCTGGGAGGAATTCCCTCTGGTTGGGAACCACTGGCTTAGAGGATTGGGATATGAAAGAGACATTCTGTAGATAAATATGCAGCAACAGGCATTGTTGGATAAGAAGGTTAACTCTTAAATTCATATAAAAGAACTTAAATCAAGGGAAATAACTTCGGATCGGAGTTATTTCCCTTGCACTTTTAGGCAATTTTTAATTTTTTTTATTCAATTCAGAAAAGAGTTCCATTTTTTAAATTCTATTCATTGAAGACTTCAACTGTATTTAGGAACAGTTTCAGGAACAGAATTAAATAACTCAAAATATGGTTTTTGTCTTTACTGTATGTGCTGGTTTTGTGGAAGTGTTAACCTAACTAGTGCAATGATGCACAACTAACTTGTAAACCGTAATCTTTCCACTGTTAAAATGAATTGGTAAGAGATTTGACTAATCCTAATCTCTGATAATAGATAAAGAGGTGAGCTTGAAAATTAGTCATAGATAGATAGAAAAAATCAAATAGATTGATTTAAAAATGGGTGGTTTAGCAAAGAAAAAACTAATTAAATATTCCAGAGTGCATGCAAACTATAACTGAAAAGAAACTTTGTTTTCATGGTTTCAAGTAAGTATTAGGTTGTTATATATGAAATGTTGTTCTTTGATGAAGGATGATAACAAAAACAAACATGGTAAATGTTTTATTAAAATTATATTTACGAGAGAAAGAATGTGTGGCAGAGAAAAAAAAACTCGCTAAAAGTCATAAGCAAAGATAACTTTCTCTTTTAGGGGTAAAAAGTGAG
>VCCN01006924.1:3266251-3278376 GCA_006491835.1 Architeuthis dux
GACAAAATCATAATCATCGTCGTCATCGCACTCCGCAGCCACGGAGGAAAAATGATCGTCTATAACTCACTCTATCTCTCTCTCTCAATCTCTTTCTACATCTCTTTCCCTCATGGCGACCAGAGAAGTACAAAAGTTTCAATCACCCGTTATGCTACAGCAGTAGTAATCCACCATCTTCAATTGAGCAATCAAATATTTTGTTAACTTCACTAACTGGCTCAAAGAGTTTTAGTAGTTCTGATTTTGTTCCTGTGTAAAGTTGACCAAAATCAGTAATGGATGGTAGATGAGGTTGATTTTCATGAGGGAAAAATTCAGCCAAGTCTCCCTGTCTCTGCTGATTTGTTATAAACATCATTGAGTACAGTGCTACATTAGACATGTTCCCAGACCCCCCCCCTCATTTTGGAAGATGGTCGGCTCAACAGGCTGGATCCCCCCCAACTTATATTCCAAATTTATTATATGTATCTCTTTATTAAACTTCAGGAAACTTGGCTTTGACAGCAGATGAAGGCTATCACTTTCAGTAGTTTCAATGCTCGTTGATAAAAGATACATAATGTTTTAAATTAATTGCTTTGTTATTAGCTTTGTAGTTTAATGCTGTCTTTTGTATTTTATGTTCTGTTACTTGTAAGTACATCATGTACTCTACATGTATTGTACATGTATTTACCCATACATAAATTATATGCATTTGGCACTGATTATAAAAATACTTAATGAGCTGCTTGAAATGGGGTCTACAATTCTCAACTGGCCTGGGCCTATGACCAGCTTTGCATGGACCTGCTCACTGGGAAATCGATTAATGTGATCTTGCGGCAGACTTATCTTAATCCAAAGGAATCAAAAGAAAGGAGTGATAAGGAATAAGAAAGAGAGAGAGAGAGAGAGAGAGAGAGAGAGAGAGAGAGAGAGAGAGAGAGAGAGAGAGAGAGAGAGACTTACTAATGAACTAGACTGAGAGAAACATAAAAAATTCTGCCTGTATTTAGCAGCAATACAAACTGACCAATTCATTCAAAGCGTGTATTGACCATTGAAACAAAACACTGGCTACTGCTAATACAACTTACTGACTCTACATATTGACATAAAATCAGTCTGGATTTCCTCAACTTATTATGAAAATTATTTGCATCAGTGGTTAAAAAGAACAAAATATTACGAACGTTTGATTCTGTTCTTGCATAATTGGTCCTACTAAGTGGCTATTCCTAGTAACCAATGTTCTATTTAACCGGAATAGGTGCTTAGTTGGAACAATTGTGCAAGAACAGAATCAAACTTATGTAATATTTTGTCCTTTTTATGCAAATCAGTTTAAAAGGAATGACCACTTATAGGACCACAAACTTTGGTCCTAACGTGTGAATCAGAATCCACCATATGTATATGTGTGTGTGTGTGTGCAGCCAGGCATACATATGTGTGTGTGTGTGTGTGTGTGTGTATTCCTGAATATATAAATAAACACACACACACATACATAGTGTATTTAGGTAGCTGGTTCTTTTTCAAACATATTTCATTAAATAGGAAAATTTTCTTTTATAATGTCAGAAGATTATAAATCATAAAGTACTTAAAGAACTCTACTGATTGAGGATTTGGGGAGATTCATCTGAAATCTGTATGTGTGTCTGTATGGGCAGGCAGGCATACACATATGTGTGTGTGTATTTCTGTATATTTTAAATGTGTTAAATATTAGTGACCAGAACTTTTGCTTTTGGTATTTGGAGAGTTGCCTGAATCCTTCCATTGAAATAAATTTTCAACAATGTATCTGTCTACCACAAATAACCCTGGGACTGTAAGTTGAAACTACCCAGTCAGTTCTATACCTTCAATGTCCTGGGGTAATGGTTAGCAAGCTAGTCTAACAGTTCATTACTACTACAGAGAAAGCCGCTTATTATGATCACTTTGGGACAGGGTCTTTTAGATAACAATAACCGGCTGATTACATTAAGCAAAGAATATGAAAATGGGAACCATTATATTCATTGTTATAAAGTCATTGTTATTAGAAACAGTCAGCCAAAACTATCACCATAACTGTTAACATAAGTTTTTCAGTTTTTAAGTTGGTCTGGCTGGCTGGCTATGTATCTATCACATGTACAGTCCATACCAATGGAACTAGTTATATCAGCTAAACAGCTGTTTATCTGATATAACTGGGTTAGAGATCTTTTACTAAGTATTGTATGATTTGTCCTGAATAGAAAGATAAGTTCATTCTCTTCTTGCTTAGGAATGATATTGATTGCCCCACTTATCTATTTTATTTGGGAGCCTTATGTCTAAGTAACAAAGTTTCAAGTGTTGTCTATTCAAGATAACAACTAAACATGTAAACAGTCTGCATAGAATAAGTAACTCAGTCTGGAAGCTTAAATACACAAAATGATAATCATAGTGGCCTTTAATCAGATCATTCATAAAATGTTTCTTAGCTGTACTATGAAACAGAAATACTATACTTCAAACATTGAGGCATAATATTTCTGTTCCTACAGTGCATCCACTAGGGTGGGAGGTCAAACGGGGCATTTGACCCCCCCATGGACCAGGCCTTCTCATCTAGGGTGAGATGGTTTGAAAGTTGGAACCTTATATAGTCAATAAAGGATAATGGTGCAGTACAATCGTTTTATGTAACCCCAACTTAACCCTTTTTAGCGCTATGGCATTTTGGACCACATAGCAAAAAACACTACTGTCACTAAAGGTTTCTTCAGATTTTTAGGCTGATATATCGCCTGTGTAGTGTTTTTGGCTATGTTATCGAGTACGATAATCAGCCTAGCAGTACTATAAGGGTTAATGTACCCATATGAAAAGATGGTACTATTCTTCATTGGTAACAGGGTTGCCCCTCCCTGGAAAAGTGGCAGCAGATGCCAATGGGTGCATCTTTGCAATTTAGGAATAGAACACAAAGTAAATCATATGTTTGAATTCAGAGAAAAAGGAAATCATATTGTTTACACCAGGGGTAGGCAACCTACGGCTCACAGCCCAGATCTGGCCCACAAAGGGATTTTCACCGGCCGTCAAGCAAATATTTTGATACTATGCTTACTGTTTATGTTTTAAATATTCTTGGTGTCTTCTATTAGATTTTAAAGCTGTCCTGATTGAGATATATTGCCACTAAATTGAGTTCTTTGATTACTAATTGGCATTCTTGGTTAAGTACAAATGATTTTCTAGCATGCGTTATTCATAGATTTGAGGCAAAATATAACTAGATGTATTTAAATGGATAATAATTCCCATATTTTAAGATTTTTTATGAAATTTCTGGTCCATCATCCACTCATTAATAAACGATCCTGCCTGCTGAGGCAAGAAGGTTGCCGACCCCTGGTTTACACTATTAGATAGTGATTCATCATTTTCAAATTAAAGCAGTTTGTGTGAAGATATAAAGAATAATTAATACCAACAACAACTTTATCTTTTAATATACAAGGTTTGTCTGGAAAGTTTCCAGCGCGTGCATGAACAGACACTCTCCCATGGGGTTACTCAGTCAGCAGGAAACATCATTGAGTGAGCTTGCGTACTGTGTGACTCACAATGACAGGGCCTGCCCATTCTTCATGCTTCGTAGAGGGTTTTTGCGGCAAAACATTGCATCACCAAGCTCTTCAGCCTCCACTGCCACAGTGCAGATTTGGCTCCTTGTGACTACTGGCTTTTCCCAAAGAGATTTCAAACTGTGGACGAGATTAAGGAGAATGCGATGAAGCAGCTGATGGCGAACTCGAAAGAGGACTTTACAGAATGTTTTCAAAAGTTGAAGGGACGCTGGGATAAGTGTGTGAGGTCCCAAGGGAAATACTTTGAAGGGGACTAAGGTGCCATTGCCCTAGGTAGGCTATTTTTTCATTAATATTATGTCTGGATATTTTCTGTATACAGATTTTGAAATCGACCATCATGCAATAAACATGATTGGGTAGAGGGAAAATTTATTTTCTATAGTTTTGAGAAAGGTCATTAACATTCAAATAGTCAACATGTCGACAGAATGTATTAATCAGACAAGTGCAGAGTTCAACCCAATGTGGCTTCCACTGCTCAACAGGCCCAAACCTGACAAGTATAAGGGTTACCGTCTTTGAAATTAAAAACTTCTGTTTACCCCATCACATTTGGATAATTCACATGCAGACCTGCCAAGGTTTAGAAATTCTCAAGGGGGAGATTTCATAAAAATGGTTGGGGCAAGAGGGGCTGGTGAACATTTTTAATTCTAGAAGCTCTAAAACAGCTATTTCAGTGTATTGAAAACCTATCTTAACGTTTATCTATTTATCAAAGAAAGAAAGACCAAATGGTTATAATAATCAACATTTTAATAATATTTTCTTTAACAATGACAAACATAGCGAACAAGACTTTTTCAACAAAATGCATGAGACTTGGTCGGTCTGCAAATAGGAGGGAAAGATTTTTTACAGGCATATTTTTTATATGCGGGTGATTCATACAAATCTATTACATGTGGGGCGAGACAAAATCGCGAAATACAGGAGACTTGGTAGGTCTGCACCTGAAGAAGGCCAAAGAATGGATTGGATGAAACAAGGAGTTCAATCATCTGAAGAACTATTTGAAAGGGAAAATTTAGTTTTCAGGAACATTTCAGGGGAAACAATACATATAAAAAAGAAGAATATAAACCACAACATCAAGATTTATACCAGTGGTTCCCAACCTTTTCATCACCAAGGGCCTGTTTTATTTAAATGAATTTTCCCAGAGACCCCAGGCTGTTGAAAGATCAACCTATACTAAATAAGTTCCCCTACCCTAGCCTTCTGAAAAGTCTTCGTACTCAACAAGCTCATGGACCCCCACTAATACTTTTGAGGACCCCTCTCCTCCTTGGAGTCCGCGGACCACAGGTTGGGAACCGCTGATTTAGACCATTGCCTAGAGACGATGATCTTTAAATTAGATACAATAGTAAGACACCCAGTGAAGAACGAACTCACAAGCGATTTTTGTAAAAAGTTCAGTAAATAAATGACCTTGTGTCACACTTTGTATACAGTGGGGATGCAAAATAAATACCGCCCTACTACCGATGACGCACCTGTTACTCTAAAGCTGCAGGTACACAAGAAAGTTAAAAGAAAAGAAAAAAGTTAAAGAAACATTTCTCTAAAAATCATCTCTTACCGTAAAAATAACCTCGTTGTGAACTACAAACAAAATACAACAAACAATAAAACGTTGCTTTATTCATTAGAAGAGATAAACAATTTTTTCCTTCTCCATTTGCATGAATGATTATTGATGAATGAATGAAAGGGAAACAATTTTTCTTATTTGAACGTGACCGGTCCGGAAGTGACGTCAAGATCCATACCGGATGACTCATCCGCTTTCTACTCCACGCCTGGTAATGTCTCTACTTCTTGTTCAACGCCGTTTGCCGTACTTTGACTGTTTTTTTACTCCCCGGCTTCATTTGTGATAAAAACACAGTCACGTTTTTTGTTATACGCTCATTTATTTGGATTTGGCTTACTTATTATACATACCAGGCGTATATTTAACCTCTGCGATCATCAAACACATTTTTACTCATTTTTAAAACAACCAAAACAATCTTTTTAACTTTGGATAAAGCTTAAATGGAAGGCATATGATTTCAAATCTAAAGCAAGGTTTGTTGTCTTTTATTTTTTTGACCGTTTTTAATGTTTTTTTCCCCTTTAAAAATTACCTGAGCTCAGATTTTTCTGTTTAATGTGAGAAAAATAAAGCTTCAGCTATTTCAAAAATTGCAATCAACGTGTATTTATCTAAAAAAAGTTATATCTATTTTCACCCTTTTATTCATTAATTGATGATTTAAACTGTCATGGGTCGTCCTTTGTTTTTTTTTCGTTTTTCCTCTTAAAAATTAAGATTTCTTTGCTTCAGGTAGGTGGAAAAAAGATTCAGCTGATTCTAAAATTGCAATCAACGTGTATTTTTACCTGATAAAAATCAATAAGATCTATTTTCACATTTTTATTCATTCAATACGAAAGTGAAATGTACTTTTTTCTTTCATTCTTCTTCGTCTCTCTATGGCATGTGCTCGACTTTTATAGATGTGATGATAGTAAAAAGTTTACAAGGGACAATCTTGTTCGCTATTTTGTCAGTGTTAAAGAAAATATTAAAATAAGTGATTGTTATAACCATTTTTTTCTTTCTTTCTTTGATAAATAGATGTGCATTTATTCCTAATAAATTATTAGTAATAATAAATATTTAAGTAATAGTATTGTTATTCGCCTCCCCACGAAGGCGGAATGTACTAACACAAGGTGGGCATCCCCATAGTGTTGCCAACTCAACATATATTTTCGACTTTAAAATAGCCAGGAAATGGCCATAAACCGCCAGAATGTTTTAGGCGCAAACGCGCTAATTTAGCGCTTTTTGCACTGCCAAAACAAGAAACGCGCTGAATCTAGCGCGAAACGCGCTAAATTGGCAACACTGTCCCCATACGCGTACTGGTGAGTAGAGACAAAAATTGTCGGGTTCCCTTGGCACTTCCCTTTTTGGGATGCATCAGGGATTGACCCTATCCCTTTAGGTGCAGCCTAGGGGAGGGGTGCCAGGAACCAGACATTATACTTTTGGGTGCACCGATTCTTCGATACCAGATCCATAAAACTGGAGTGTGATGTGCCAAATGTTACATGTTTTCTTCCCCCAGCGGTGTCTGGTGTCTGGCTAGGACCATATTTGCTTTTTGCTCTAACTTTCTACTTTGTGTGGGTGTTTAGAGGTTACAAAGGGTCCAGAAATGTTTGTTAAAAAAATATCCATGTGCGAGAAAATACCAAAGTTTATCCCTCCTCCTCCACATTTTGAGTTTAAAGTAGTTTGTTTTGAAGGCAAATTAATTATTACTTTTAAAAATCAAACTCCGACTGAACCTAAGGTTAGGTTTTTAGATGTTGTTATAATTTTTTAAATATGCCCTGAAATTAATTTAATTATATTAAATGTGAAGATCAAATGTTTTTACTGATGCACTTATCCTCGTTGGCTATTGTTACCTTCTCCGTTTCAAAATGGCCGTCGTCCCAGTTGCAAGGTTATTTTTTTTAGGAATGGGGTTATGATCGTCTGCTTCTTTGATTTGAAATTCGTTCTCAGCGTCTGTTCAGAATCTGATATGGCGTCCATTTTGAAACGGGAAAGGTAACAATAGCCAAATAGGATAAGTGCATCAGTAGAAATGTTTGATCTTAAATTAATTAAAAGCATATTTAAAAAAAATTAAAACAATAACATCTAAACCTAGGTTCAGTCAGAGTTTGGTTTTTAAAAGTAATGATTTGCTTGTAAAATCTTTTTCAAAAAACTTTTTAAAGGTGATTAATGAAGATTTTATTGTTTGTTCACAAATGATTTAAAATTTACAATATTTGTAATAGGAATGAATGGAAAAAAACAAATAGTCTTTACAACGACAAAAGGTCATTTAAATATTATTTGTTATTTATAGTTGTTTTTTTTATAAACCCAAACATGGTCTTTTTTTTCCAAACTGAATGTATAAACATATAAATATAGCAGTAAAAGTATTCATATTATCGAAAAAATGACCCAGAAAAGTTTCTTTCATTAGATTTAATAACTGCTCTTTTTAGTATGTTACTAGCAGGGTTACCTGGCATTGCCCAGTGAAAAATAACTTAAAATAAAATAAAAACACAGGAAAACAAATATTTTATAGCGATTTCATGAAAAGGGAAAAACAAAGTTTTCTCTCGATTTTGACCCAGGAAAAGTAGAAAAATTCCCCTTTGATGTTGATCCTTATAATGCTCCCAGATTTTTAACCCTTAAACGTGAAAAAAAAGTCCCCCCCCTCCCGATTATAAACATTTAAGAAAATAAAACATTCGTCGAATGCGAGTAGTGAATAAGGAAGAAAATTTGTTTATTTAGATGAACATTAAATAATGAATCAGACTGGAAATAGTAGAAAAATAATTTTAAAGTCTATACTATATTTTATTAAAAAAAATATTTGGTAGCTTTTTTAATACATAATAATTCTAACAACTTTCAAAGCAAAAAAACCATTTACACGTGTTGTCTGCTTTTGTAATAAAAACATTATACTATGTAAACATTCTACTTCTCTCGTGGAAACATTCTCTATTCTCTACCAATACTTTGGAACACTTACAGACGCTTTTTACGTCACACTCCGTCATTTACCTACTGGACATAAAATATGTGTTCAGTTTAGTATTATACTTGAATCGTGAATCGGACCCGATAGTGTTAGAATTTTCAAAAAACAAAGTAACCTAAGTTTTATTCTGGGGTTAAGTCAATATCCGTGCAAAAAAAATCAGACCCCTGGGACTTTTATTTTGGCCATGATGCTAAAATACTATTTTTGTGTGTGTGTATGTATGTCTGTCTGCAGTGAGCAGACAGACAGACATACATATATAGTCACACACACAAATAGTATTTTAGAATGCTAAACTAAATGATCAGTTACCGGTTCTGGATATAAAAATAATTTTTTTACTTTCAAATTTCAAAATTTTGTAGTAAGCTGTTGGCGTTCTAAAAACAAACAGGTACTAGAAAGCATGCAGAGTGCATACCTCTGCTAACGCCATTGTCAGGGGAAGTAATTGTGCATGGATCCGCTCAAAAATTTAATCATTTTGTGGACAGACATGAAATTTTGGTGATATTATGTGGTGTGGACATATAACTATGACAGGGATCTGCCCAAAAATGTAATCAATTCTTCCATAGCCTATTTATTACCCACCCTTCCACAAAACATTGTTGAAATTCATTGAACTTTTGGAAATATTGTGTGGACAGACATGAAATTTTGGTGATATTATGTGGTGTGGACATATAACTATGAATTGTCATGGATCGATTCAAAAGATGAATCACTCCTTCAGTGGCCTATTTCCCACCCATCCACAAAATTTAATTGAAATTCATTAAGAACTTTTGGAGATATCACGTGGACTGTCTTCCTTGTGGAAGGTTGGGCTGAGAAAGAATTGATCAAATTTTGGGGCGGATCCATTAATTTTTTTTGTTTTTTACAGTTACCTCCCCTGCACTGTAGCTATATATGAACTTATTTTTATTCAGCTTTTAATGACAAAGAAGTATGTGCTCTCTGGGTGTTTTTTAGTTTAATTCGTAATTCAGTTGTCTCATATTATACATTGTCAATAATTAATTCTGTCAAATTTTAAATTAGATTATAGTTAAATCTGGCAAATTTTAAATTAGATTATAGTTAAATCTAACATACTTCAATTACATATCACTCCTGTGAAATGATATGTTAAATTAGACTAGCCTTTGTGGATGGAGGACAAAAGACATATACTCAAGACTTTTTAAAATTTTACTGTGACTTATGGTCATTTTTCAGTGATGGGGAGTCTATATACCCACCAAATACGGTACACAACTTAAGGTTGCATTTTATAGTCATCCCCAAAATTTCCCAGTTCCTTCGACCATTCATGGTGTACCCCCGACTATATCCCCTTTAATGCAATGGGGAGTTGCAGTCTTGGGAATCTCCATTCACTCTGCATCAAATATATATTTTAGCTTTCCTCCACCAATCCTGTAAAACAGAACAAAAATGTGACCAAATACAGTAGACTCCTGTTTTACGTCACCCTTGGGGATTTAAGAGTGGTATTATAATGAATATGCCGTTATAATGGGCGGATTTTATACAAAGTGTATTAATGAGACACCAAAAATTACTTTTTCACAGTTTAATGCCCCATATAAAGGTTACAGGTCTGCAAATAAAATGAATGAACCAAAATACTAATCTCCGACAATAGTCTTGCGAGAATATAAAAACAAACGTGCTGTTAGAATGCGTGTCTCATTAAATAGTGCTGTTAGAACGAGAGTTTACTGTATAAACCGCTTGGAAAAATTGTGTCAATTAGGCGTGTGTGGATTTCATTACTTAACGAGAAGGATTGGAGAGAAACCTTATATATGAGATGTGGAATCCCTCGTGTCACACGTGATACTGTAAGGTTTGAAATAATGAGTTGGTCTGATCAGTGTATTTGTCACCGATTTTCTTGTTTCAGTATTATTAGTGTACACTATCTGAAAAAAGTGGGAGATCTCTTTTCATACAGATTGTACTCCTGAGGAAGTTTGAATAATGGATTGATTGGCATTGTGATAACGACAAAAAGAATGAGGTCAATAAGATATTTATATAGCCTGGCTTTAGATGTTCTCTGAAAAATTTGATTGTATATCATGATAATTTTCTTTGTATTTATCTTCTTTTGTTCCATATTTTGTTTGGTCCTTTATCTTCTTCAACCATGTTCAGATGCTCTACTTTGTGACCTCATAATATTTTTGTCACTCACATAACAAGACTTTGATTTACTAGAATGATTACTTTTTCGAACAAGCTTTTGTTTTGGTTTGAAATCAGCCTTCTTTCTTATACTAATTTTTGGTAACAAGCCTCTCTGAATTGGCATCTGGGATAGATTGATTGATGGATTTGGTGAAAAGTGACTTTGGTGAAAGGTTATTTTTTTTTTTTTTAACTAGAGTCTTGCGACTTTGTTGAACAGGGCCAATCTGGGATGGAATTTCATTTTACAGTCTCTGTTGGTAAGCTAGGTTCACAAATACATTTATTTTGACATCTGAACATAATAATAGTGAAAAAAATGAAAATACAAATAGTCATACCAACCTTTGTTCAGACAATCTAATATCTTCTTCCCATCTTTGTTGTTGATACAACATTTCGGCCGATTCATTCTATGGCCCTCTTCGAGTGTAAAATCTAATATCTGTAAGGAAAGAGCGTCTCTCCTATCGGTATCTTTCTCTGGTGGTGCAAAGTAAAAAATGGTATCAAACAGAAAATAGCTTGTTCTATAATTTTAACCTGGAAGACGTTATGGATATTACATTTTACACCTGGAGAGGGCCATAGAATGAATTTGCTGAAATGTTGTCAACATCGAAGATGGGAAGAAGAGATTAGATTGTCTGAAAAAAAGTTGGTATATTATTAATGACTCTTCTCAAAGTTATAGGCAAATAGTCATATTGTCTATAACTTTGAGAAGAGTTATTAACATTCCTACTTTTGTTTGGACAAACGTATCTCTTCTTCCCAGCACCACATGCCTTTCTTTGCTTAGCACTCAGCTTAGCAAAGAGCAGCTGTTTGAGAACACTCCCGTTCAAAATTTTGGATTCGCCTGAGTGCTTTGTTGATGGTATGATTACGTCAATGTACCTAACACTGTTGCAAAATGGATTGTTCTGGTTGGTATATTACATAATCACAATTTTCTTCACCGGAAAAAGGATTCGCCCAGTTTATTTGTGTGGAGAAAAAAAAGAGGTTTGCCCAGTTTCTTTGCAAGGAGAAAAAAAAGGAAGTTGGAAGTAATCATAGTTAAACTGAACAACTTGAAGGCTTAGGTGTACAGGTATACAAAACAAGGTAATTCATTGTCTATAACTTTGAAAAGAGTCATTAACATACCAACTTTTGTTAGGTCAATCCAATCTCTTCTTCCCATCTTGGATGTTAACAAAACGTTTCGCTGATTCATTCTATGGCCTTCTTCAGGTGTAATATGTAATATCTGTAATTATGAAACAAGCTGTACTGCACGCGTTGCGAAAATAGAATAACTTAAATGTGTTGCGGTCAACGTTTAAATTTTCTGTTTGATACTGTTTGATTTTGCTTTGCACTACCGGAGAAAAAGGCTGATAAAAGATATTACAGGTTGCACCTGGAGTAGGCCATAGAATGAATGGGTCAAAACATTGTGTTAACATCAAAGATGGGAAGGAGAGATTGGGTTGTCCGAACAAAAGTTGGTAGGACAATTCATGTAAGTATGAAGTACTTTAAAGTGTATTTGAATAGCATAATCAGTTAATTTGCATAGATATTGACAATTTAATTAGAATGAAAATGACTCTAACTTAACCTAACTAGGGTGATATCTTCTAAATCTGGAATTTAGCTTTTTGATTTAGGTTTCATTTCTGTG
>VCCN01006924.1:3312344-3341448 GCA_006491835.1 Architeuthis dux
TTTTAACTTTCTCTTGCAGTGTACTAGTCAGCATATCTTACACCTCCACTTTATTTATTACTCTCAATAGGAGTCAATTACGAAACTCCCCCTCCTCCTATTCAAGCTTTAAAATAAGTTTATTGGCTAGCTTGTTGATCTTGTCACCACAAGAAACTAACTTTTTTTACTCACCTTTTCGCTGTGTCCCACTTTCTAGATAAACATGCTGGCCGGCACGTAGACACTGGTCGAGTAGATATGATTAAAACTTTACTTACTGCAAGGTGACAAACGTAGCACAAGTTGTGGTCCTAGGCAGAGGTCACTTGAAACCTTGGGTCAATCTCATTTTCCTCTTTGTCTCTTTGCATTCAACCTTTATCGGTTTGTCATAATGAAACAGTTTTCCTAAAAACTGTCTTGGATGTATTTCCGCTGGCTTTATCCACTAATGACCACGAACATTAACTATTTAAATTTTCTTCATGAAATTAAGAATGATGTAAGTATATATATATATTTCATCTTCTGGATAAATGTTGCTTTAAATTTAAATTTTTTTTATTTTTGTCAGCTTTTAAAGTCCTTTTCTTTTGGGGGGGGGACATAGGCCTTCCTCTGAGGTCAGTGTAAGACAGGGGCGCCTTACCCTGCCACGCTAGTATCTGACATGTTGGCAGGGGGAAGAGATGGATTCATTCCTTTCCCAAGGGCATTAGTGTGAAGTGAACGCAAACTGTCTCAGTTAGAGTTAGATCTTGTTTCGCCGTTCCCATATTATCTATCGTTGATAATTTTTAAAAAATTTTTATTTTAACTTCAATTCAACTATTTCTAGGCAATCAAATTGTTTTTATTTGCCTCCGTCAGCTTTTGTGTTAATGCATCAGTTTTTTCATTTTTATAGCTGAATAATCTTCTTGACATCAATCTTTATTAATATTGGATGAAGTATTGTAACAAATTATTTTATATTAAATTTGACTAGTTTTTACTTTCATCCTAATTTTAGTTGTTTTTATACAACTTATCAATTCAGGCCACTGTTTCTATGGCAATGAATAACAGCACGATCGGAAATAAAAAGTAAGCCTTCGGTGAGAATCGAACTCACACCCTCATAAGTCTGATTGGTAAAAAGCAGCTAAGCGTAAACTAGTCTCCCTCTGACAATGAAGGTATGAGTTCGATTCTCATCGAAGGCTTACTCTTTATTTCCGATCGCGCTGTTATTCATTGCCATAGAAACAGTGGCCCGAATTAATAAGTTGTATAAAAACAACTAAAATTAGGATGAAGGTAAAAACTAGTCAAATAATTTCAAATAATTTTGTGACTTAACTGGAATTGAATCTTAACCAAGATAATAATGATTATTAGGTTGAGTTTTTATTTAAAAAAAACAAGATTCTTACATTTACAAGTAAATCTCCCGAGCATTGATTTATGCTATTGAGAAATGGCAGCTGTCTTTCACTTGTGATATGCCGATATTATGATAGTAAAGCTTTGTTACATTTACAATCCAAGTGTACACCCATAATGTATATCCCAGTATATAATATGAACATTTAATTAAAAGAAACTATGCAAATATTACATTGCATCCAATGTGCTGGTATTCTGACTAAGGGACCATCTACCAAAGCTCAATATGGATAATTATGGGGCTTGGATGAGTTGCCGTGAGTGATAATCCTTTAAATACCCTTATAAACCATTTGTCTTATAGTCTGGCATATCTGTTATTGTATGCTTGTGAAATAATGATAGATATAAAGGTTTTGTGTGTGGAATATTCCAAACACTAAGTGTGCAGTTGATACTTGTCAACATTGGCAGAATTCTGATGTGGTTTGCATGAATGATATGCAAGTGTAATTTTCCACTAAGTTCAGTGTCTAATCAGAGACTTGTATAAATAAACAGCCAGCCAGTCAGGCAGACCTTCGTGAAAACTTGACAGTTTTGGTTGACGGTTTCTAACAAGCATGGCTACTGCAGGGGCAAACTCCACTTCTATGATTACTGCAACTTTTGTGTTGTATATATAATCAATAAATATAATTTTAGGTATGTATGACTTATCGGTTTGGCTGAGTCGTTAAGAGAGCCGGCTACCAATCACTAGGTCGTGATTTCAAATCACGGTAGAGGAATGTAAATTTTGCATATCAGTTTGGTTTAACGTGACAGCACAGACAAAGTTTGCTCCCTTAAATTTGGTGATGATTGTTCTTGTTCTTCTTGTTACGGTAGAAAAAAAAAGTCAACTCCAAACTTGGATTGGAGTTTGACAATAAGTACTTGATTTGAAGACTATAGATAAGATTTACAATACAGCTGTTAAATTGCCTAAATTGGACAGATCTCGTAAACTATCGAGCCATTTTGAATATCTCGAGAACCAGTTGCACAACCTTTGTGTAACTTGACAACCAATCAGAGGGGACCCTACTGCACATGTGTGAACATACTCTCCTGTGGGGTTACTCAGTTGGCAGGGAGATGCCATTGAGTGAGCTTGTTTGTGTGACTGTCACAATTACTTAGAGTCAATCTTCACGCCTCCTGCAGGTTGTTTTGCAAAACATTGCATCATCCATGACTGACAGCCAAATCTGGACTGATGGGGGATCAGTCCAGATTTGGATCCCTGTGACTTTCACAAAGAGATTTCAGACCATGGAGGAGATTAAGGAGAACTGTATGAGGTAGCTGATGGCGATCCCGAAAGAGGACTTTGCTGACCTGTTTTGAAAACTGGAAGGGATGCTCAGATAAGTGTGAGGTCCCAAGAGGAGTACTTTGAAGGGGACTAAGGCGCCATTGCCCAAGGTGGGCTATTTTCTTTCATTAATATTAAATGGCTGGATACTTTCTGGACAGACCTTTTTGTATAAAGCTATTTTAGAATTTAAAATTGATTTTTTGCTAATGAGTTTTAGTCCAGTCATGCCTACCTTAAAAATAGAACTTTGATTCTGTCAGTCTGACTGTTGTATCAGGTTTAATGTTTGTACAATAAATGATGCATCCTTTGTCATCAATCACTTATTTTTAAAGCCATAAAACTGTTGTTAATCTCCAGGAGTTCATGCAGCGGATATTAAACCTTTCACAGCCAGACAATCTTTACAAATACGTGATACAATAAATTTAATCGAAATCTTGATTCACCAGATCTCTTGGCTCAACACGCTTATAAACTTTGTAGATTGAAACTATGCTTGCATACGATGTCGATTGAAAAAGGTTATTGGACTTGTGTTATTAGACGCAAAAGCAGTGTTGCCAATTTAGCGCGTTTTGCGCTAGATTTAGCGTGTTTCTTGTTTTGGCATTGCAAAAAGCGCTAAATTAGCACGTTTTCGCCTAAAACATGTTGGCCATTTTCTGGCTATTTTTTACCATTTTTAGCATCTTTCTGGTGGTTTTTGGCCATTTAAGGCAATTAAAAAAAATTAGCGCAAAAATATTTTTTGAGTTGGCAACACAGCACAAAAGGCTTTGTAAAGAATGCAACATGTTCGGAGATGAAAACCATTTTGTATATTATTGTTCAAAAATTGATAGAATTGGATTGAGTATGCCAATACCATCTTTGGACAATCTGTCATCGTACGTCGATATCAATAAACTGTTATATAGACTAGATCAGTGGTTGCCAATCTTTTTGATTCATTCCCCACTTTTGTCAATAAGATTATTAGTATTTCCCCCCCCTTCCATTTATTAAGTTGCAACAAAGAATAATTTCAAATAATAACTTTATTTTACGTATAATTAGACAGCTTCATACTAAGAATTGGTTTAATTTTATAATTGTATAGCTGCTGCTGCTGTATATTTGTTACTCAAAGAAAGCAAGCGAAAATAATTAGAATAATTGAAATTCCAATTTTTTTTTTTAAATAAGCATTTTGCTATCGTAACTGATATACACATCAATGTGATCTCTGTTCTTGTTTTTTTTGCTACTAGTTCTTCGATTTGTAGGTCTATAGTGAGAGAGCACATCTTAAATCATTTTCAACTTCGACTTGATAGATAGAAGTGCAGGAAACCCTATTTCTAGACTGGACTTTTATTTTTACCTAATAGCCTTATTTGCTCCTTGGACTACCCAAATTCCCCCCTGGTTGGGAACCACTGGACTAGATGAATATCTCTATTACTTGAATTCAAGTGATAGAGATATTTTGTTGTATATATATTTGAATTGGTTTGAGTGTATAATAAATGATACATGTTTTTTTTCCTATGATCGAATCTGCTGAATTTGGTTGGTAGTGAAATTATACCACTGTGACACACAATTTTACACATCTCATTCTTTCACCCTTTTTCTTGAAGTCCTTAGGGGCTGCAAAGTGAGATTTCATTCATAAAATTAAGAGTTAATGAAAAATGACCTTTTATTAAACTAACCTTCAGTATTATCTATCTATATAATGAACCGTGTGACTTTTTCTGTTTGTTTCTCAGTAACTTCTGCTAAAGCAAACAGAAAGAGAGGAAGGGTGTTCCGCGAACATACAGACCCAAAATGAGCTGCTGCTGGTAAAGCAAGGCTTTTGTGTCTGTGTTCGCTGGAAGTAGGCAAGCCACTGCTGCTGCTGCTGGTTATATCACTACTATTACTACTGCTGCTGTCTGCTCGGGTAGGACAAATTTCTCTGTACACTCTAACTTGTGTGATTAGGGTGGAGGTATCCCTTTGGTGTACTTGCATCCTGCCAAGGGGGTGGTCATAAAAATTGTAAGAGTAAAGTCCTGGTCTTAACTAGACTTAAAACTTGCAAGAATCAGAACAGAAACCTGGTCTTCGTCACCGAGCTCCATACTCCATTGGGAGTTGTCTCATAAGAGATGGGACGCTTGTTGCTGCTGGTTATATCACTACTACTACTACTGCTACTGCTGCTGATGTCTCGGTTTTGTTTTTTTACTCCATTCAAGTATGCACATGTTCACGTTTTCTATTTATTGATGTTAAAGAAAGTTTCAGTATTGTTGCTGGCCATTTGTTTGTGCTTTTTAAAAATTTCATAGCCAGATTGACATCACAGTTGTGTTTTTAGTTATATACATTTATATAACCAGGTGTGTAATGACTGTAATAAATTACTTTTCTCGGGTATGTTAAGAGAAAGTCAGTATTTAAGAGGGCTATGCTGTGAGCAGCATTTAGAACATGGTTTCCCAACCTGGGCAATATCACCCACCGGTGGGCGATTTCAACTGTTGGGTGGGCGATAACCAACTGAACAGAAAATGGTGGGCGATATAGGATTTTGAGTATTAAGAAGGTATTTCAACATATGCTATCCCCCCCAAAATATTCAAAGGAGATAAGCAAAGAACCTGTATAAAAAAAGGTCAGCGTTATTTGTTATCTCCCTTTGGTATTTTTTACTACATCATAAAAAGTCAGTTTACGAAACAGTAACAAACTTTTACAAACATTTTTGGTATGCTTTTGAATATTTACTATACAAGTGGGCAGTGGAAAAAAGTAATAAAGTCTATTTGAATCCTTTTTGAATGAAATGTTATGTACAACTTGGGAGAATAACTTGCTATGCATAGTTCCCATCTGGCAGTAATAATAGATTTATGTATGACTGGTTGATTATTGGTGCAATGAGGATATCAGTTGGGACACATATATGCACATCACTAAATTATACAACTTGGAACCTTAGACAAAATCTGCTGAGTTGTTAAGTCACAAAAATAATAAAATATTCTCTTAACTCTTTCCTCCCTGATAATGCCTCTAGGCGTGATAATTGATATTGAAAATAAACAACAAAATTTTGTTAAAAAAAAAATTGATAAAAAGAATTTACTAAAACAACTTTAAACTTACTTTAAATTTAAATTATACACAAATTTAAATTATAACAATGCCAATCAACTGATAATAATAATACCTTTTTCAATGAACTTTGGGCGTGATAATTGATATTGAAAATAAACAACAAAACTTTGTTAAAAAAGGATAAAATTGATAAAAAGAATTTACTAAAACAACTTTAAACTTACTTTAAATTTAAATTTTACACAAATTTAAATTATAACAATGCTAATCAACTGATAATAATACCTTTTTCAATGAGCTTTTCCATGGTTTTATTTCACTGGACTTTGATGTGATACATTAGCAATAATCATTGAAAATTTAGTAAGCATACATTTAATATTAAAACAGATATAGCAATTTATTTACTGCCCATTGTATTTGTTTGTTCAGCAACAGGCTGTTAGATTAGTTTCAGGGCACAAACATGGCTGCCAGGGAGGAAAGAGTTAAGACATGTAATAATGCTCTCACTAATCCTTCAATAACATTTTTAGTGATGAAGTGAAACTGTTCTTTTGCAAAAAAAGGTTTCCTGAAATGGTATTGTGGTTGCAAGGGATTAAGGAACTGAGAATAAAATGGAGTACAGGAATTGAAGAGTTAATTACTACGTTATTTATTTTCCTGTAGACTCCTTGTGAAGTATAGGGCCACATTGCGGTTTCAGTAGCAAGTAGGTTTTATGGAGGTGAGTTGCTAGCCCCATGCCCAAAATTGCCTATCTTACAGAGCTAAAGGGCTCCAGCTGCCCTGCTATTTACCCATAGCTGGGAGAAGTGGATTCATGCTTTTCCCAAGGGTATTAGTATGGAGTGAACATAAGCAGCCACAGCCAAAACTCGAACAAAGTCCACTGATTCTGTTTTTTCCATTTTTAGCTACTTTTTAAAACTTCTTACTGTTCATTTTGTTACATTTGATATCTTCCCGGCTCTATCTTCTTGATTCACTGATTCGGTTTTCTGTAACTCTATTTTTGTGGGTAAGCTTAGTTTTGTGAATTTATTACTATATTCTTTTGATTTTTACTTTGTGAAATGTAAAAAAGTTAATGTAGCAGATTATTTATGAAGAATTAAGAATAAGAAAAATCTGATGTTCCAATTAAACTCCTGGAAGTTGATTGTGATAGGACAAATAGCCTTTTGGAATGACTATGCATCCTTGGGAAGGCTTTGAAGGGAGAAGTTTTTAAACCTGCCTCCCATTTAATGCCATGAAATATTTTGAAAAATGTGATAGGGAGGCTGTAAGTATTAACAGCAAAGAAAAGTTTATGAATAAAATTCTTTGACATTTATAGTTTTTCCAACTATTACAGGAGTATTTTTTTATATTGTATTTATATCAAAGTCCGTTGCTGGACATAAGCCCTCCCCAAGGTCTGTAAGTGTAAGAGATGGTGGGGTGATGAGCATTATCCAGCCACACTGACCCGTGAAGTTTTGGCAGGGGAGGAAAGAGATGTATTCGTACCTTTCCTAAGGGCATTAGGTCAAAGTGAATGCAGAGTTAGAACTTGGCTCGCCATTCTCCATGCTAGTAACTGCTTGGTCACTTTCACATTCCTATTACTGGAGTATATGTGCCCTAAATTACACAATTAAAATGGAATGAAAATAAAATTAGCTCTCAAATTTTATTTGTTTGAACGCTGCCTGTTGTGTGTTGTGGTATTATGTAAGAAACCCAGATTATCCCTGTAGCTATTAATCCTTACCTCGTATTTATTTGTTATAATCTGACAATGAAGGTTGATAATAGAAAGTACACTTCCCTCATGTTCAATGCTACAATTATCATTTCAAACTGTTGTGTCTACAGTCTAGACTGTGGGGGACTCAGCACCTGCCTTTAAAACAAAAAAGAATTCTCTCTTCATTATTTACTGCATTTTACAAACTACCAGAACCGGCTGGCCTTTCCCACTTTTTGAAAACCTATTTCACTGAATTTTATATACTCTGCTATTCAGAACTCTGTCTTCATTTCATTCAACTTCTCGGCTACAAAGTACTCGGTGTAAACAAACCTCTTTATAATCAAAACATTTTACTCCTTGTAAATTTGCACGACTCAAAAGGGGATAACAGTTTGGACTAAGCATACAGGTGTGGAACTATTTTCGTCAGAAAGAATTTAGACCAAAGAACGATTCCTGATCTTGCTACTTTCTGTCTTCTTGATTTCTTCTTCACATTTTCAAGGAGTCAACAGTTTCATTTTTCGACGACTAACATTTTTGAAAAGTTATTGAAACTATACCAAACTTGTGCTGTTCTATATTTTCATGACAATCCTATGTGTTTGTATGTTTAAAAAAGATGACAACTTGGACTCTGTGAATCACTAGTGTCACATTGTGCAGTAGGATTTTTTCGAATTATTTAAGAACAGCATGTGCATAGATTGTGGAAAGAAAAGGTAAGAATAGGGATTTACACCTCCTTTTTTTTTTTTTTTAAATTTTCTCTTTGATTCGGCTTTTCAGTCACTTTTTTTTATTAATATTCGTTTTAAAGATTTTTTAATTAAATATGCATGTATTAGTAAAAAAAACAAATATTTATTCAAATGGTTTTTCGGACGATTGAACTCCTTTTTGTTGCTTGTGTTGTTAACATTCTTCAGCCTTCTTCAGGTGTAAAATCCAAGTTTGACTGTGACTAAACAGAAGTTTTTATTTTTAAAGGGGTAACCCTTATAACGCAGTGCTGGGGTGTTTTTGTGTCTTTGTCTCAAAACTATAGTGAAATATATGCATATTCAGTAATTATACATAACATTCTTCAAAATGCTATTCTTTGCATCTCTCTCTCTCTCTCTGTTTATGTGCCATGTCCCTTCAGGACATGGGCGATCATGGTTCTCCACAGTTTCCTTTCTTTTGTTGTTTTCAGCAATTCTTGCTCCTTCATGCTTTCTGGTACTCGTTCTGCCATCCATTTGCTCAAACCTTTCAAGTAGGTTACCCACTGCCTACCTTGACTTCTATGCACCCTGTGAGTGTTAAATTCCCCAAGCCTTCCTTACTTATTATGTGTCCCAGAAATTCCAACTATCTCTTTCTGATTGTTAGGAACAGTTTCCTTGTAGTTCCTACTTTCCTTAAAACCTTTTCATTTGTTACATGCTCTGTCCATGGTATTCTCATTCTATAAGATAGGATTGAACAAACAAAAACATGAAGTAAAAACTAAGCACAAAACTTTATTTTTGATTTGTATTGTTTAATATTTGGAGGGTTTATTATAATTTGCTTTTTATTCAACTTCTTTAAGCTCCAGTTTTTCAGATGATTGAACTCCTTTTTGTTAACACAATGTTTCAGATGATCCATTCTACAGCCTTCTTCAGGTGTACTATCCGAATGTGATGGTGGTAAACAGCAATTTTTCTCGAATGGTAGAAATGCTTATAATGTAGGATTCGGGTGTTTTCTTTTCAATCATTCTTTGGATAATACACCTGAAGAAGGCTGTAGAATGGATTGGCCAAAACATTGTGTTAACAACACAAACAACAAGGAGTTCAATCGTCCGAAAAACTCTGTGAATAATGACCCTTCTCAAAACTATAGACAGTTTCTTTAAGCTCCATTTGAAATGCTAACTATTTATGAACTAAGATACTTTAACAAATCAATTATTACTATTATGAATCTATTGTATCTGAGAGGTTACCATGCCAAAACCATCACAGGTTGTAGCTGAACTAATTTATGTACTGAGACCTAAGGGACATAATGAGTTATTTTTGTTATTTTAATAATTACTGCAAAAATGATCTTAATTTGCATTTCAAGTTAGCCCTAGGTAGGTAAAATGTCCGAAAATTTGCTGTGTATGTCAGAATAGAAACTGTGGTAAATATCTACATCCGTTAAGCAAGTCAAAAAAACTAGAAACAATTTCTTTTCACTAGTAATCTTTTGTGCTTTTAATCTGTTAGTGTTAGACCCTAACAATCTTCCTAGAAGTTGTTAGTTTTTAGAAAAAATGTTTTTTTAAGGTTTTACGAGGGGGGTTCTCTTTACAATGTAACTGTATGGTAAACAGGACCGTTACTTTCTGTCCGTTGTATGGTAGTTACTTCCCTCGTGAGGTTTCTTTGATATTTTAATGACCAGTTTTGGTGGGGGCCCACACAGGGCTGTGCGTGTGACCCCAGACATGTGTTGACTTGGTTAATGCATATAGATCTTTACTGATCCTGTTATTCTATCATCAATCTTCTGTGATACTTTCAGGTAGTTTAAAACATTTTTCTTAACTCTTTCCTCCCTGATAATGCCTCTAGGCGTGATAGAAAAAAAAATGATAAAAAAGAACTAAAAACATGTACCATGGACTGATTGCTTGCCTGATACCGCTAAGCAGTTTATAGATAATTTATTATTATTGAAAATAAACGAAAACCTTTTTTTTAAATGATAAAAATTTTTTAAAAAATACTTTTAAATTTAAATCATACACATTTAAATCATAATACCTTTTTCTAAGTTTTAGTTCACTGAACTTGGAAGTGATACATTGGGAATAATCACTGAAAATTTAGTAAGTGTACATTTAATATTAAGAGATATAGCAATTTATTTACTGCCTATTGTATTTTTGGGGGTCAGCAACAGACTGTTGTTAGATTAGTTTCAGGGCACAAGGCAAGGAAGTAATCAAAACATGGCTGTTAGGGAGGAAAGGGTTAATAGAGGTATCCCCCGCTATCCAAAAGTAGTTAATTCCTATAACAAACTTTCATAAGCCAAAATTGCATAAAGTGAAGCAGCAATTAACATTAATTTATATGGGAAAATATTTGAGCATTCTCAGACCGTAAAAATGGTGATGATGGTAAGTTAGGCTGAGTTGTTAACACAACGTTTTGCTGATCCATTCTTCGCCCTTCCTTGGGTGGAGTTCAATCGTCCGAAGAACTATTTGAATGTTAATGATCCTTCTCAAAACTATAGAAAATATCATTACAAATACTATTTTATTTTCTAATATGAAAAATAAATGAATAAAAGGGCTGTAATCGATTCCTATAACTGTATGATATTATACATGTAGTACATTATACATAGTACAATGATGTTAGTTAACGTGACTTAACATCACTTTATTCTATTCAAGGTATGGTAGGGCAGAGGGGGCAAGGCCAGGTGGAGTCTAACAAAAGCTCAGCCTAGGGGGCCCAGGCAGTGGATAACCCATCACAGATGTTTAGTCTAAATAGTTTGTGTTTTTGTTTTTTTTTTGTTTTTTTTTCTTTTAAAGCATTGCATCATAGGAGTACATCACAGAGCAAATTAAACTGAATTATCAATTTTCAAAGTAATAACTAACTTAATGAAACAATTCTAATGATTGTGATTGTATCTCGCATGATGACTCAAGTAAATTATTTCAGAGAATGTTAGATCTGAGGAGCATACCCCTTTAATATTTTGACTTCTTGAATACAAAGGATTGAGTGCTCAGTTCATCAATTCTCAAAGTTTCCTGTAAACTTGTGTATAACAAAGAATATAGTTTTCAAAGATGTTCTCTCCTAATACTGCACTTTCAGTACTACCTATGATTTCATGATTATTTTACAGTTTTCAAAATAACCGTGGAATTTCCATGGGTACTGCTAGTATAGGTTAATTATATATTTTTTTAAAATTTAATCTTTAAATTCTCTGTCCTTTTGTTACAAATTGTCCTAGTTTTAATGAAAATGAAATTTGGAAGCTTTAATAAAGACTTGATAAATCAATTCAGTAGTAAGCCTTAAGGAGACCGAATTTAAATGAGGTGGTTTTAATCCTAGTTCAAGGTTTTATTTCATTATCAAAGACTACTGTCTGTTTACAAATCTTTCAGTGAAAAAACATAAAGCCTTTTTTTTTCTTTTTTTTTTTTTTAAATTTATTTAATTCCTTAATTTTAATTTCCAGGTAACATTTTTATCGATTTTACTTTGTCTCTCTAAAAAATTAAAAAATTGTTAAACCTTTTTCCATATTTACTCAAGGATTCTGATAAATTTTTTATTTGAAAGAGAAAAGATTAAACTCATTATTAATCCCATTACCAGATGTGTTATGTAATGGATTTAGGGCATTATAATATAGGATGCATGATGGAAATACTGAGCATCACAGACAGTATTTTATGATGATTCTGTAGAACGCATTTAACTGTTTGGTTAGTAAAAAAATCTAAAATATTCATATAAAATGCAATGTGTATCCACATATATATATATTTTTTTGTGTGTAACACTTTTCAATGAGCACACAGATATCACTTTGATTCCAGGCAGAAGTGCCAGGAAGCAATACTTTGATCCTAGGAAGAGTGCACAATACTACACTCCGATCCTCGTCAGGGGCAGGGAGTGACATTTTGATCCTTGGCAGAGTGCAGAAGATACTCTGATTCTAGGTAGAAGTGCTGATCCATACGTAAATAATCCTGTTATTTTTTATGGGTACTAATGCTAGTAAAATATAAAATTCTTCAAAATGCTCTTCTTTGCATATTTATTCTATAAGATTGGATTGAACAAAAAACAACAAATAACATTTTTTTAAATATATACATTCTCAGAATCGTTTCAACTGATATCTTTATCTAAGTGTTTTAGTTGCCCTGTTTTCTGAGAAAATAATTTAAGATAACCATGTGATGCTAGTCTTGGGACAAACACATGATAAAGCATGCTTACAATTCCCTATCTTCTGTTTGTCTTGTAGCCATGTAAAAAGATTCAAAACTAAATTCTTATGACATTGACTAAAGAATTGCATTTTGTATATTTAGAAACCGTCAACCAAAATTGTCAACATAAGTTTCTTCAGTTTTTAAGTGGGTCTGGCTATCTATCTATGGCGCTAGAGGGCTGAAAATTTCAACATTTACTCCTTATGTCTAGAAAAAACGTTTTGTTGTTTTTTGAAATTTACATCCCATAAAAGGTTTTTAGTGAGTTGTTCAATTTGCAATGTAAGTTTATGCTAAATTGATCCCTTAGTTTGTGTCTGGCAGCATTCACGCTCTTTTTTTGAAAATTCAGACTTTTAGTGATCAGTGCCCAACAAAAGGCGGGAGAAGTAACTTATTCATTGATCACCCCCCAACATGACATGCTGCCAAGAGACATTGGTCGCTTGACAGTTTCTATTGAGTGACTAACCAGACCTGTTTTCCTATCTTTTTATTGAGAAAGTATTCAAAGAACGGTTTCACCCATTATTGTCATTGGACATGCTAGAAAATAAATTTCAATGCAGATCATTTGTTATGGTAGCAGTAGAAAAGGATCATGTGCTTGCTCATATGACAATGTTTCTGTAAAGTCATATTGGTGTAAAGCTACATTTTTGCTGCTTTCTCTAAGTCATTGGTAGGTAGTACATAAAAATCTATCACTTTTTTGTAATACTAGTCCATGACCCGTCGCTTCACTGACAGTTATAAATGTACAAAAACAGGCTAGGTTGATGGCTACTACTGATACTATAAATGTAACAGACATGGTAGGAAGGAAATGCGAAGAAAAGAAATGTAGTTTAATAAGAGGGTAGGAAGTGAGAGGGGTGCTACTGATAACTATGTATGACACACAATTCTGACATTGAAATGACATTGAAAAGTATATTGCATCATGTTTTAGATAATGTATATTTGTAAAATGAAGCAAAAACTTTGATTAGTGTATTCTACAGTCATTGACACATAATAATTATCAATGTGTGTGTTTGTACTGTCAGTCACATAACAATGACTAAGTAAAATAGAATTTTATGTTTTGATGATGTAGTAAAAATGCTGAATTTAAAGAATAATAATAAAAAATATAAAAATAAATAAAATTTTTAAAGATTTTAAAATCCATTTGTGGTCAACAGAACACTATTCTGAAACCTCACTGCAATGCAAATCTCTATTATCCATGTAATACATATATAAAATGCAATGTGTAACCATATATTTCATATATACGCTGTTATTTTTGACAACACTGGTAAACTAGTCTTCATGTAACATACAACACCTGTGGTAATAATTCAGTGTTTAAGGAACCCACTCAATATCTTGAGTGTTACATTGCAGGGGTTGATAGCTTCTTCAAAAATGTGATGACTAAATGAAGAGAGAAAACCCTGATTGTTTGGTGTGAATTCACTCGGGGAACCCTTGCAAGGTATTTGTGCTGAAGGCCACATGTTTTTGTGCTGCAGGCCACATGATTTTGTGCTGAGGTGAAAGCCACATGTTTTCATGCTGAAGGCCACGTGTTTTTTGTGCTGAAGGCCATGTGTTTATGTTTATTGGTATTTTTAGACTCAAGCACATTAATCAATGCTCTTCAGCTATTCAACTTACAGCAACATCATTCTTATTATAGGAAATATTGATTTTTTTTTGCCTGAGAATAGACATACTTTTAATATCTGAACTTGTCTGTTTGTCTTTTGCTTGTGAATGTCAAGTGATCAGAGCCATACTTAAGGCAGTGCAAACAATGTTTCAATGTTTTTCAGTGTTTCAATTTGAAGATTTATTATGTTGCATAGAGATAGATTATGGATCCATAAAGGACTTGACATTAGATTAAACATCATAATTTTATGAATATTTGATTTGTTTGAAAATAATAGCTAAATATAAAACTAGAAGGGCCCCAAGAAATGTTATGCAATTTGGCCCAGCAAGTGATTGAGTCTGGATTTAAATGGATTACCAGAATGAAATTGACACACCAAAAGTCAACAGATTAAAATACAAAAAGATAAAATTTATTAAAATTTTACTGTACGAAAATAAATATAGAAATAGATCAACTTGATCTATATATACCAACATAGGTTTAAGTTGATCTATTTTTATTATATCTATATAAAGTTGATCTATTTTAACTATATACAGTGAACCCTCATTAAAACAGACTAATAGGGGGGGAAGGATGTCTGTTTAACCAATGGTAGGGGTTAATACTGTATATATGCAGAGGCGGTGTGTAGGGCCCACAGACCCCGCAAGCACTGAGAGGCTGAATCAGACCTACTATTTAAACCTTTTACTTTGTGAGGGGTGCAAATTTAACAATTTGCAGGGGGCGCAGTGAACCTAGCACTGCGACTGTTATACATATATAATATTGGAAATTATATACACTGAACATGATACATCATATAACTATATAAAACATATATTTTATAAAATTATTTAACACAATACAAGGTTAATTAGTTCAGGTCTAATTAATTAAGATCTGACTCCTCTGAAGCAAACACTCTTGTCCTTTATAGCCGATACGGACGGTCACTCTCTTAACTCAGATTTTGTCCGTTTTATCCAATATCTGGCTCAACAGGGTCTGTTTTAACGAGGGTTCACTGTATATATAAAGTAGAACTACACATAACAGAACCAACACAAGAAGCATCTTAGATCATGTGAATGGACAAATCAGTTGTTTAGTCAGTTCTGTTTAAGTCTACTCGATATTGAATTAACCTGTGATTAAATGAACTGAATTTATCAAATTGAAAGGGAAATCTACAAGTAAGTTGTGGTCTGATATACTATTTTTGCTGTTATTTCTAATAACAGTACAGATCCATACTTAACATGATTTTAAGTATTAGTATCATACACAGACTGTGTTTTGTCAGAGGTCAAAAACAGTGTGAAGTATAGTTGTCAACCAATAAGCTTTCAGCTCTTTTTTAAAACCAGCCAATCAGGATGCTCACAAGAAAGTTGACCATAGATTCCAAACATAATGCCAGATACTATATTATCATAATATCATTATATTAATTATTCATTATATTACATATATTTGTAATGTTGAATTTAGTGAGTGACACTTTCAAAAATGCTCTGCACCTCGCTAGCCCTTTCATTAACATTATTTCAGAATAATTAGGGAGATGTGGAAATGGTCAAATTCGTTTTATATTAAATTGAACACAATTTCATTTTTGATAGTTTTGGACATATTACAACAGTAATCATTTCTTCTCTGCTGCGCAAAGAAAGACAGACGTTTATGTTTCTTTTTGTTATAGACAATCAATTGACTAGCTGCACACGGTTCACTAATCTTCTCCCCTTCTACATCATTAATAATTATTCTCTGACCATCCTGAATATCTGAATATTTACCCTAGTTAATGCCACGTAGCAGAGGATGGTCCTGAGATCATACTGTGTGGCTCACTCCCTGACAAGTAGGGATCCACCTAAAACAGATCCATGCCATTGGCACTTATTCTTACTGAACTTTCCTGAAGAAGAAGCAAAATATGAGCTTGGCCAACGAATAACGTGCTTTCATATTGCAAAGCTTTATTAACTTTTTACATTTATTTTATTTTTGCTTATTAGACATATGTATTGTTTAACCTGTTAACTGCCAAGTATATTTTTTAATGTAACTCCTGTGCCAACTTTCTTTGTAAGAAATTGATGAAAATAGAAAGTCTTCATTGCATATTTAAAACTGTTTTATTTTCATACAAATCCACTCTTATCTATAACAAAATGTCTAATAAATGTAATATATACATAAATGTATGTAAGAAAAAATAACTCCCTCGTGAGACGAGTTATCTCATCTGTGGCACTGAACTGACGACTTCCTAAGATGAGCTATCTTGTTCATGGTAGCGAACAGGTTAAGACAATAATAAACTAAAACACAAAGGCAAATCAGTTCGATGTCTATTGTTAAATACTGTGAATTGTATTTCATTTATACTATTCTCAGCTCATCAACAAAAAGAAATTGGTTTGTTGAATAAACCAGTATATGACATGACATTAGTTGTGTGTGAATGTTGTTTGATATTTCTTTGATGTCTAACTGGGTACATATCAAATAAAGTTATTCATTTTGCACTGTTCAGCCTTAACATAAAGATAGACTTTATATACACTCTTACAATAAGCTTTTGAGGTTTGAAATATCTTCTGGGGTTAATTTAGCCTATAATTTTCCTCTTAACAAATTCAAAAGGAATGCAGTATATTATGGTTAGTGACATTTTCTTAATGCTAAACAAAAAACAGCACAAATTAGAACTTTGTCGAAAATTATTCAACATTAATTTCAGTGACATGGGAGAACTTGAAAACATCATTTTTTTACCACAACTTACGAAGTTGGAAGAGGTTTATGTATTCACTCATGTCTGTCTATCTGTTCACACAATATCTCCAAAAGTTTTCAATGACATTTTGTGGAAGGGTGGCCATGGGCTAAGGAAGAATTAATTAAATTTTGGGGTGGATCCAGATTTTTTTTTTTTTAAATTTTTTTACCTTTACCTCCCCTGCATCGTAGCTATATGTCCACACAATATTTCCAAAAGTTTTCAATGAATTTCATTGAAATCTTTTGGAAGGGTAGGCCATGGGGTAAAGATTTGGTTAAATTTTCGTCGGTTACCTCTATTGCATCGTAGCTATATATGAACAGATTTTTATTCCGTTTTTAATGATAACCGCATTGGCCATGGTATGTGCTCTCTGAATGCTTAATGTATGTATTAAATGCCCATCTCAGGGTCACAATGTGCTGAAGAGGAAAACGTGGAAATCAGATTACCCGAGATTTTTTACTCATTTTCTTTCTCATTTCACCAGTTCATTTTTATCTAAATTGGCCACTAATGATAAATAAACAACGTGGATGTCAGTTTTTTTTACCAAGTAAGGATGCAATGATTTGTGGATCAGAAATTTTGTGCATTTACACTGTATTTTTTCTCTTTTTACCTCGGTCAACAAAATCAGAGAAGTGTATATATTTTCGGTCTTGTCTGTTTTTCCGTCTGTCTGTGCACACGATATCTCAAAAAAGTTCTAAATGGATTTCAATGAAATTTTGTGGAAGGGTGGACAATAGGCTACTAAAGAGGTTTACTGAATTTTTGGATGGATCCATGCACAATTATTTCCCCTACATTGTAGTTATGTCCACACTACATAATATCACTAAAAGTTCATGTTCACAATATCTCAAAGTTCACAATGAAATCTTGTGGGAAATGGGTTACGTGAGAAGTGATTAAATTTTGGGGTGGATCCATGCACAATTGATTGTTTAGTTTTTAGTTTTTAGTGATGGTGGTGTTGGCAAAGGTATGCTCTCTGGGTGGTTTCTAGTTGTAGATATATGGTAATCTCTATGATGCTGACAAATAGTTTTATTTTGGGAATCACAAGAGGACGACTTTATTTTCAACTTAGTTCAAGTTTTTGGTAGAATATATACTGTAATGTGGTTCAAGTTTTATTTTCTGTGTCCTTATAATGGAGATTCCTAAAGCTGCTCTGTCATTTTTTGGCTCGGACCCTCTCGGTTGTGTTGTGGAAGGGCAATGGGTTATGGAAGAGCTAGTTAAATTTTGGGGCGGATCCAGAAATATTTTTTTGATTGAGAGATATTTTTCCGTGGTTTTTTTTTTTTCATACATGTATACTCTCATGACTGTCCACGTGATATCTCTAAAAGTTTTCAATGAAATTTTGTGGAATGGTGAACAATAGGCTACCGAAGTGATTCAATTTTGGGGTGGATCCATACACAATTACCTACTCTATGTCGTAGTTGTATTTATACACCACATGATATCGCCAAAATTTCATATCTGTCCACACAATATCTCTAAAAGTTCTCAATGAATTTCAATGACATTTTGTGGAAGGGTATTAAATTTTTGGGCGGATCAATGCACAATTACTTCCCCTAAAAATGGCGTTGACAGAGATATGCGCTCTCTGAATGCTTTCTAGTTTAATGTGTTGTCAAAATTGAAATTATTTTTTCCCCAGGCAATGCTGGGAATCCCTGCTAATATATATGAAAGAGAGGGAGACGAGATCTATATAGATTAGCACATTTTATCCAAGGTCTTTCCAGTATTGTTTAAAGGATTTATATTATATAATCTCCAATTCCAATAATTAAAAAAAACATTTGCATTACATCACTTGTAGATGTTTGAAATTTCATAATCCCTGAATATATATTATGAAAAATCGATAATTCTGATCAATTAAAGGTGTTGCTTAGGTGCAAATCGATTTTACAAGTATGCAAAACTGTATTGACAGAAAGAACAGTATCAAAATTTGAGATTGGAGCATTTTATTTAGACCAGGCTGTTTTTTCCATCTATTTGTCCACATGATATCTCCAAAAGTTTTAAATGAATTTCATGAGATTTTGTGGAAGAGTGGGCAATAGATTAGGAAACGAGTGATTCAATTTGGGAGCGGGTCCATGCACAATTACCTCCCGACATCTTAGTTAACTGTCCGCACCACACAATAGCTCTAAAGGTTCTGTCTGTCCACACAGTATCTCCAGAAGTTCTCAATGAATTTCAATTAGATTTTGTGGAAGAGTGGGCAATAGACTATGGAAGAAGTGATCCATCAACAATTACCTCTCCTATATCATAGCTATCAGTCCACACAGGTGTTTCATTTTAAAACATGGGTTTATGACATTTGATTGTAAATAGATCAAAATAACTTGCTCTGAGGCATATGATTCTTTTGTAAACTTTACTCAGAATGAAACTTCCTTTCCAATGATATACAATATGCCCATATTTGATGAAATTCTTTTTTTTCTGACTAGTACACCACACCAAAAATCCGGCATTATGAAAAATGGCACTAAAAATTAGTCAACTCAGAAATTCCTACAGAGCCCTACAGTGTTATTTAGACAATAATAAACTAAAAAGCAAATCAGTTTTATTATTTATTATTAATTGCTGTGAATTTATTGTATTTCATTCATACTTTTCTCATCTCATCTATAAAAGAATATGGTTTGTTGAATAAACCACTATATGACATAACATTAGTTGTGTGTGAATATTGTTTCTTTGATGTGTAACTGGGTACATATCAAATCAAGTCTTTAATTTATTTATTTTGCACTATTCAGTTTTAACATAAAGGTAGACTTTATATACAATCTTACAATAAGCTTTTGAGGTTTGCAATATTTTCGGGGGTTAATCTAGCCTATAATTTTCCTCTTACAAATTCAAAAGGGATGCACTTTATTATGGTTAGAGACACTTTCTTATTGCTAAAAAAAAATTATGATTAAAGTTGTTGCTTAGGTGCAAATCGATTTTACAAGTATGCAAAGCAGTATTGATAGTACTCAGTGTTATTTTACAACCCAGATCAATTTACTCTCTATAGTTTTAAGAGTTGTTAATATTCAAAGAATTTTTCGGATGATTGAACTCCATCTTGTTAACATAACGGTTCGGCCGATCCATTCTACGGCCTTCTTCAGGCCTGAATTTCCATACCCACTACCCAACAGGGACAAGGTATGGAAATCCTGGCCTGACAAATAAAGGTATGGAAAACCCCTGAATCCTACGTCATAAGCGTTGCTACCATTGGAGAGAAAAGAATTTCTGTTTACCACCGTCGCATTCAGATAGTATACCTGAAGAAGGCCGTCAAATGGATCGGCCATGTTAACAACGCAAACAACAATGAGTTCATTTGGCGGAAAAGCTCTTGGAAAATCAATATACTCTAATTCTCTTCAATTTTCTAAACCTTTTGAAAAGATGAACTGTTGCCCAATTACAATTGGCCTCTCCCCAAAGATGTTGCTTTTCTCTCGCGTGCAACTTTCTTTGGGCTCTTAGTGTAAATGCCAATAACACTTTATTCCTGTATTTGAAGCACCCACCGATTCTTTATCAATGGAAAATCTTATGGGAAAGGTTTAACTGTTTATTTGGATGATATGATGAGTAAATTGATTAAAAAGATGAAAGCAGGTTTTTTGAATTTTTTGCTTTGAAAACTAGGGCAGTGCCCATTCCAAAGGTGCATGTTTGGAAGGGGCCAGACTTTATGGTGTGTGGAGCAGCCTGACATAATTTGCATGTAAAATAATTTTCCGTCCGTCGTACAAAATGCACGCACACACACACACAGACAGATTTCTTCAATTGTAGTTAGATGTGTTTATTTTGGATATTTTCTGGTTGGGCTGAAAACCACCAAGGGAAATATTAGAACACATTTTGCTCTAATTTATGGAGCCATTATTCTGATTTGTACAGTTTTAAAATTTACAACCTTGTGCCCCATTGGATCACCCTTTGAGAGAAAACTAGTGCCATCTGATGTGACCACATTTGCAAATAAATAGATAAATAATGGTGGCTACTCTATAATGATCATTTAATAGTTATCACCTTTGGCAAATCGGTCATTATAATATAGAAAGAGGTGAGCATGAACACAAACCCCACACTATTAATCGCTGCTACCAAACGTTTAGATTATTCATGTCTTCACACATTTATATGTATCTATCTAGGTAGCCAGACTTCGTCCAGCCCTGACCGTTCATAGTAGAAACTTGAAATTTTGTACACACACACTCCCCCTCAATGAGTAGGGAAAATGCTTTTTTTGTTTTTTGAAAATTCCCCTCCAAAATAGGGCTTTAGTGGAGGGTTCAATTTTCAATGTAAGCTTATGCTAAATTGATCACTAGTTTTTTGCCCACTTGTTTTTTTTAAAATTCACACATTTTTTACTGATCAGCCCAACTTTTTAATTGCTCACCCCCAACTCAGCATATATGGGTGGCGGTGATTCATAATCTCCCTTGAAATGCTAGTTATTATTAAGTTGCAAATGACCCAGATTTGTTTTGCATTCTTTAAGTTAGAGCATATTAGAGGTACCCTTATTCAATACCTCTGGTTACAATGCACCGGTTTGACTACTTGGAGGTAACATACAGACTTTAGAATTATATAGATGTAAACCACACAGACCTAAATAATGGTTATTATTACTCCTACAATTGCTACTGTCAATTCAGTATTAAGTTTACTATTATTAGTTAGCTGTAACCTTTACCTCATTTTTTGTTTCATTCTAAAACCACCCTTATCTCAGCTGAGGTTAACGTTAATTGTATGCTTTATTGAATAGCAACTTGGTTACAGGCAGATTGTTTTGCTGTTACATAACACAAGAGACTTCCTTTAATTTTATTATGCATAAACATATTGTACTAATTCTTTTGATTAATATTTGCTACTCAAATCCTTATGGTTGCATTGAAGTTTGACTTAAAACCCTTTCTGTGGCAATGTAGCAGATCTGATACAAATAGAACAAGCAGCCATTATGTTTTGGCTTCAGTTTCGATTCAAATTTTAGCCATCATCCATTGCTTTTTGTAACCTTCCTAACATCTTGCTAGGCAAATTTCACTTTTCAGGTGCACGGGAAGAAGTTTACATGCGCTTGATTTTGTCCTTGATAACGTACATTTCCTGCCCTAACTTTGGCTTGCTTTTTTCTTTTTTTCTCCTTGAGATATTCATTGAATGTTTCACATTTTAAAATCTTCATACACTGATGATTTAGATATAGTAAACTTTTTTCAGTGAATACTTTGTTTTTGTTGTAAAAAATTTGATGAAAACATGTGTATCATATTTGCTATATTGACACACAACGTTCACATCACGTCAAGATAAGCAAACTTCCAACATGTTTGAAAATATGACTGTATTTATTACTAGGGCTGAGTTAAAAAGATTGATTTTAATCAATTCGAATCCGTTATGGACTATCACAGGAAATGGCCCGTGAGAAAACTTTGGACATACATTTTATATATAATATCATTATTGTATTCACATTCCAATATTTATTTTTCACCCTTATGTAACATATTTTTTTGGGGGGTGGAATCTTTCCTCAATTAGCTTAATTGATGTCCATTCATCCAGTTTTTCATGAAAAATATTTTTTTATCAGAAAACCAATATTTGCCACAGAAAGGGTTTAAGAACTTATGTTAGCAAAACCCTATGTCTCGAGGAAAAGTCATTATACAGAAATCTTTCTTGCAATATGACAATAATTGACAATTTTTAACCTTAATAATAAAGAAAGAAAATTAAGAACTAGCATTCCAAGGGAAATTATGAATTGCTGCCACCTATGCTTCTTTTTACCTTGTAAATTAAACAGTGGTGATCTGCAGCGATCACTAAACAGTCCAAATTTTGCCCCAAAAAGAATGCTGCTGGCCACAAACTAAAGGATCAATATGGTATAAACTTGCATTGTAAATTGAACCCCCTGCTAAAAACCTATTTGGGGTGGAATTTTCAAAAAACAAAAAAAAGCATTTTCCCTACTCATTGAGGGGAGTGTATGTGCAAAATTTATACTATGAACGGTTAGGGCTGGGCAAAGTCCGGATACATAGATAGATACATATAAATGTAAGAACACATGAATAACCTAAACCCAGCAATAAACCAGTGTTGTGTGTAGCAGCAATTAAAAATTAGGAAACAAGAAGTTAATAATCTTATTACTAATGATGATTATATAGGAATCCTTCTTGTAAACAATGCTCCCTCTAATTTTCAGTAGTAAGTGTGCGTAAAAATCTTCTGTTGTGCAAATTTGTTTTCTGTGACAAAAGTATGTGCGCACTGAATGCTTGTGCAAATATAAACTTAATTTTGGCACAGCCTATTTTTCATGGCTAATAAAACTGTATTGACAAGTTTTAATATAGTACAATTATTATTGCTTTCTACACAGTAACGTATTTAGTTAAGATTTTATCCTATACTTTGAGCTACTTTGTTCATTTTGTTGTTTCATTAAATAAAACATCAATGAGTATTTCTTACTTTTATGCGACATACTGATGAAATAAATTATTAATAACAATAATACCCATTAATTAACAATTATTATTATTTTCAATAAGTATAATTGTAATATATAATTATAAGTATAATTATTAATTACTACATTAATTTAGGTAATTCATCTTTTGTGAGCACATTAAACTCTGTTGTGTGCTAGTTGTAAAATGTGTGTGCACACATATGCAGACAGCTTGGAGGAACTATGCTTGCAATATGGTAATAATTGAAGATTTTAATTAAAAACTAGCATTCCAAGGGAAATTATGAATCACCACCACCCATATATGCTTGGAAAAAGGGGTGATCAATGAATAAGTTACTTCTTTCGCCTTTTGTTGGGCTGTGATCACTAAAGGTCTGAAATTTCAACAAGCAGGCACAAACTAGTGACCAATTTAGCATAAACTTACATTGCATATTGAACCCCCCCCACAAAAACCTATTTGGGGAGGGAGGATTTTCAAATGAAAAATGCATTTTCCTTACTCATTGAGGGGAGTGTATGTGCAAAATTTCAAGTTTCTACTATGAATGGTTAGGGCTGGTCAAAGTCCAGATACATAGATACATATAAATGTCTGAACACATGAATAACCTAAACCCAGCAATAAACCAGTGTTAGGGGTAGCAGTGATTAATAAATCCCATTGGAAACAAAGAAATGAAAAACAAAGGAAGCTTTATTACCCAAACCATAGGTGTACATAAGGCAGTGCAAACAGTACAGCTGCACAGGGCCCCAAGATTTTTGGAGACCACCTAAAAATATGTCTTGAAAAATATTTGTTATTATGTTACATAGAGATAGATTCTTGATCCATAAATGACTTTGCATTAAATTAAACATCATAATTTTATGCACTGATCCCCATCCATGTTAAAATCGACCCTGACCCAAACCAGTAAGTGATGTAAAAATGTTCCCAGGCAGAGTTTGATGTATAATTAATGAAGGTTATTGCCAAGTGCCTGTCACTTGACCACGTGTCCATTCAGTTTGGTTCTTTAAATGACAGGATCTGAATCTGTTAAAGACTAAATTAAATCAGCCGGTTTGAATCAAGTCTGAATGCACAGCAAGACAAGCATTTTATTCACAAAAGCTACAACCTAATTCCACTTACCTGTTTCACATACCATTGAGAAAAAGAAGTAAATGTAATACTCACAAGTTTACACATACAAACTTGAATAATGGCTACTAGCTGGACAGGTGGAAATTCCATGGGTACTGACAACTAAGATTATCCATTATCTCATGCCTCTTCTCTTCTCTCACCTTATGCCTGTATCTACTCATTCTCACCCTTATCCCTTCCAATCTTCATTGCCGATCCATGATTTTTGCCACTCTGCTGCATCCCCCTGCTCTCTCTTTGCCATTCTGCTGAACACCCCCTGCTCTCTCTTTGCCGCTCCGCTGCATGCCCCTCTCTTTGCCACTCCGCTGCTTCCCCCCACTCTCTCTTTGCAACTATGCTGCCCCCCCTCTCTCTCTCTTTGCCACTCCACGGCTCCCGCACTCTCTTTGCCACTCCACTGCTCCCCCACCCCTCTGCACTCGCTTTGCCTCTCTGCTGCCTCCCCTCTGCACTCTCTTTGCCACTCCGCTGCTCCCCCCACTCTCTTTTTGCCACTCTGCTACCTCTTCCGCCCTTCTCTCTGTGCAGCCTCTCTCATGACCTTTGCATTTTGATTATTTTTTTTCTCCTTGCAATTTCTTGTGACATCTTGCCATTTCTGTGGCTACTTTTAATCTTCTAACAGATCAGCATTCATCTAACTTCTCACGTATTCCGTTCTTCTCTCAGTTCATTTCTTCTTCTTCTGCTTGTAGCACTGAACATGGCACGTGCCAAGCACTCACTTGTCTTGATCTTCTTCTGCCTTCAGAATGGAACGCTACAATTCCCACATCTCTTTTTCATGTTTTCTTTCTCATTCTTTGTGAATAGTTGTTCTACATGATTTTGGAAGGGCAAGAGAGACAAGAAGTTAGTGCGTCCATCAATCCTGATTGGTTAATCATTTGTATGTGTATACCTACTAATGAATAACGTGAGAATTGGGTTGGTGGACTGAAACAGTTTGTTATGGAAGGTCAAAATCATAATGCTAAATTTAACTTGTAAAAAGATTCTTGCACAAAAGGTCAAAAGGTAACATCTAACTTTCAATGAAATTTCATACATTTTTACTTAGAAGAAAGCTTTATTTCCTTTATAATTCAAGTTGGATGATTGAAAATCTCATATTTAAAGATTACTTACATTTAACAAAAAACAAAACAAAAACAGGTCTGGTTAGTCACTCAATAGAAACTGTCACATGATGATATTTTGGCAGCATACTGTGTTGGGGGATGATCAATTAAAAAATTGTAAAATTGGGTGATCAATGAAAGTTACTTCTCTCATATTTTGTTGGGCAGTGATCGCTAAAAATGTATGAATTTTCAAAAAATCAAGCATGAATGATGCTGGACACAAATTAAGGGATCAGTTTAGCATAAACTTGGATGCAATTTGATCCCCCACTAAAAACTATTTTGGTGAGTAATTTTCGTAAAACAAAAACAAATGTCGACATGATAAAGAGTAAATTTTGAAAATTTCAGCCCTCTAGCTCCATAGGCAGCCCAGCAAAGAGAATGTTATCACTGTACTCTCATCATAATATAAATAAACTGGTATTTATGTTCTCTTTGTTTCCCTTATTAGGTTTTTCTGTTCGATTCTAGTATATTGTATTTGGTCAAAAGTTAATCTGACAATGACCGAAGGTTAATGTCTCTCCGTAAAACCATTTTAATCTGATAATTCTATTTAAGCTTGCTGACCTTATATATTGTTAGAAACCGTCAACCAAAACTGTCAACATAGATTTCTTCAGTTTTCAAGCTGGTCTGGCTGGCTATGATTCGTACAACCCACACTAATGGAGCTAGAGGTCTGAAATTTTTAACATTTATTCGTCTATAAAAAAACTTTTCTTTTCTTTCTTTTTTTTTGAAAATTCACCCTTCGGTTTTTAGTGGGGGGTTCAATTTGCAATGTAAGTTTATTCTAAACTGATCCCTTAATCTGGCAGCATTTACGCTTATTTTTGAAAATTCAGATATTTTTAATGATCACTGCCCAACAAAAGGCGAGAGAAGTAAATTATTCATTGATCCTCCGTTTTTCCAATTTTTTAAATTGACCACCCCCAACATGGCATGCTGCCAAAAGACATTGGTAGCATGACGTTTCTATTGAGTGACTAACCAGACCTGTCTTTCCTGTTATCAATATTATAACTCTATAGGAACTTCAGCCTTTATCATTGGCAAACAGATTCTCATGCTGAAAACATTAGAGGCTTGTCCATTTACAAATTGATAATGTTGAAGAAGAAATAAAATCCATAAAATATATTTTCTCAAAAAAAACCCTTTCTTCTACTTTATTGGTCTCATCTACTGAGAGATGACAAATGTAAATGAACAAACAGCCTTTATTCAATGATCTAAACAATTCAAGAACACTTTATGTAAATTAAAATTTGGTGGACATGCTATTAGCATATTTTAGAGTTTTCTAATATTGCAGGCACTGAATCTATCAGATCTTGTATGTATAGATTTTTTCAGACTGTTGTCCTCATCTTGGTTCATCTTTTGAACATAACATTTTGGCTCTTAGGCTTACAGCTATTGAGTATACAGAGGTTTACTCTTCAATAGCTTTAAGCTTAATAGTGGGCATCTTGACTTTAGGCAAAATCATTCATATTGGTCACACATTAAGTGGCTTGACTAGAAGAGATTCAACTTATACAAAGTTGAATTACTTCTAGTCAAGCCACTTCTAGGTATTTACATTGGTTTTATGTAAAAACACACACACGGACATGTCCGCCTGGATAGTGTAATGGTTAGCACGTCTGCTTCATCTGCAGAATTTCCCGGTATGAGTGATTGTGGAAAACCTTTCATTAGGAAAGATTTCCCTGCTCTCAAAGCTGTGTGATGAGGGTGGAGGTATCCCTTCAGTGGACTTGCTTCCTGCCAAGGGGTGTGGTCATAAAACATGTAAGAATAATGTCCTGGTCTCGACCAAACTTGAAACTTGCAAGGATCACTAAGCTGACGCATGCAACAGAAACTGGGACTTCAAACGGAGTTGTCTCTTACTTAAGAGAGACACACACACGCTCACACACTTGAATGCTTGATTTGAAATGAGAAATGTAGTTCCTGTGACATTTTTGGAGTTTGATTTGTTGATTTTAGTGATACTAAATTATTGACTACATTTCACAGAGGTAATACCTGTTATATTTATACTGCATTTACAATTACGATACTCTTTTATGGAAATTAAGGTGAAGGGATAACAATATTTTTATAGCTTGATCTTCCTGACACTAGACGTATTTGATGGCATATTAGACCCTCTCTATTTCAGAGGGGAATATTAAGAGAAATATTTTTAGTGTATATACAGCTAAGCATTTAATGTTACTGAAATATGTAGCTACAGTATAGCAGAAGAAGAAAACTTTTATAAAACATGCAACTAGGACAGCAGAAAAAATGTTTTTAATAATAATAATAATTCTGTAATTTACAGACTGGGCTTTCCAGCCTTGGTCTCCCCCACGCCAAGCTATTGGTAAATAGTAAGGTAGACCAGCCTTGGTTGGCAATGTTGGAAAGTGAGTAGCTCATTACACAACAGCAACTAGTCTAGGAGACCGACAACTCTGATTCTAAACCAGAGAAGTCCCATAAGTCAGAATGGTTCCACTTCTTCTGATAGATCAAGTCAGGGATTACTTCTGACTGCTGGTACCATGTAATCCAGTATAACTTATCGCATGTTACTTTGAGAGGAGATGCACTGCCAAGTAACTCTCATTTCCCAGAGAATTGCCATGAAGGTGAAGTACTCTGCATAGCACCCTGGTGACTTACTAGGTCATGATTTGAACTGCAACTGTAATTTGCAAGAGAAAACAAAAGCAACTCAGCTATACCTCAACTTATCTTATATGCTATCAAATACGGCAAGTTTGGAAACCAAATTTTCAAATTGATTAATATTTGAATGCAAGGCTTGAAATTTGTTTTTAACATCTCAAACCATTTTTTTCTGTGTTTTGCTTTATTTATGGTTGATTAAATATGATTTTTGCCAAGGCTCTCTTGATTCCTGGATTCCTGAATGAACAAAAAACATCCCAGGAGCAGATATCATTTAAAAGAAGCAGTTTGTGTTTTGTTTGTTGTAGCTTTTATAGAATTATATATACTATATATTACCCGCCAAAAAGAAAAATGGAGAAAAAAAGTTCCCCCTCGCTTTTGACTCTAGAAAGGTGGGAAAAGTTCCCTCTCGATTTTGATCCCTGAAAGAAAAAGAAAAATTTTCCCCTTCGATTTTGACCCCTAAAAATGAAGAAAAAAGTTCCCCCAAAATTTTGACCCCTAAAACTGAAATAAAAATTTTCCCTCT
>VCCN01006924.1:3342010-3353538 GCA_006491835.1 Architeuthis dux
TTAATTATAAAAATACTTTATTATAGCTATCATTTTTATAAATTTGTGTTTATTTTAAGATATTCAATACCAATTTGGTCTTTGTTCTCAAATATTTAACAGCAGAAACATTCCTAGACTACTACTCACTGCCAGGTCTTGACTTTGTTTGCTAAGCCATAAATGATGTATTTACTGAATCAAGGGAGATAACTCATAACTCTTGAACAGACACCCTACTGTTGTAACTTGATATGTCACTGCTGATATGAAAGCCCCTCCCTAACTCTCCCACCTACTTATCCATGGGTAGAACTAAGCAGATATTCTCATTCACTGCACAGACTATGGATGAAGGGAATGTTGTTCCCTTTTCAAAAGTTTGGCTCTGGTGAAATTTAGTTTTCTAGGCTAATTTTTTTTTTTTTTTTAATTTTCCAATTTCTGTGGACTACTATTGTGTAGGCCTGTGATGACCAGTCCCAATGTCTATGAAGGAATTGAATATAAATTTTGCTGTATGGAATAGAGCATCAGTACCTTACAGGTTAGATAATTTTGGCCTATATTTATTTCTCTTCTTCAAGCTAACACCCATCTGTTTTTTATTCCAGTGCTATAAATATAACTCTCTCAGGCGCCGCTCTGAATAACTTTTTCACTTTTCCTAACTATGATTTCCTTTCTTTCTGTTCCCTTAAAAGAAAGAACTGATCTTAATTTGTATTAAATTTGACTAGTTTATACCTTCATCTTAATTTTAGTTGTTTTTATACAACTTTCAACTAAAATCAAAATGAAGGTAAAAACTAGTCAGATTTAATAAGAATGAATGTGTTACAATATATCATCCAATAATAATAATAATAATAAAAAGAACTGTCCTGTTCCCTTAAAAGAAAGGACTGTCTTGTTCCCTAAAAAAGAACTGTCCCAAGTTTTGTTTTTGTTGTGACAAAAGCAAGAGAAACTAATATTTACATATATTTATTGATTTTGTTCTTCTGAGTTGACAAGTTTGTTGTTAAAAGTGATGTGTAACATTTTAGAATTACAGGGGAAGTCGCTTATTGTGATCACTTTGGGACAGGGTCTTTTAGATAACTATAACCGGCTGATAACATTAAGCAAAAGATATAAAAATTGGAACAATTTACATTCATTGTTATAAATTCTTTGGTATAAACAATTTTACATTATAAAATATTTAATAATAATAGTAAAAAATTTAATAATTTTTAATTAAGATGATTGGGACAAGTGATTTTGATAACAATAACCATTTTATAACTTTATCCGCGATTATAATAAACAGCTTCCTCTGTATATAAGTTATAATATTGTTTTTCTGGTCAAACTTTATTTTTATAATAATAGGCAAAAGAAATATTTAAAAAAATTAAAATCTTTGTTTTTTAGTAAATTCATCTTTTTAACATTAGTCTCATTATCAGGAACTTTTGCTACTTGTCCCCATGATATCTGTTGGTATAACTTTTGGGGATCTTTGTTGTTTTTTTTTCATTAACGTAATATAAGAATTAATATGGCGTAGAAATGGTGGTGGTGAATTGCCACTAGGATGCAAGTCAGTGTTTGATCAACCTGGGTCGCCTGGGCGAGGGGGTCTGATGTAGGGAGACCCGAAACCCCCAGGAACATAAAATCACTGATGATGCATCCCAGCGCATCCACAAGATGTATTTTAGGAACTGAACTGAATATCAAAACAAAACTTTTATCTGTATTTTCAGTCATATATCTGAATAGATGTTTTTCTTTAATCTTAAAGTCACGAGTAACTTTTTGGTCTTTATATTAGCACAGTTGCTAAAGTAACACTTTTTCTACTAATACAATATTGGAAGGAACTAAAGTAGTAATTTTATTAAAATCCTCAGTCCCCCTTTTTTTAAATTAATTTTGAATAGACTATACTTTATATCAATGTCCAGAGTCATTTTAGGTTTTTATTTCTTATTGTGTTGATTTATTTGCTACTTGCTAGGAATAAAAGCTTTTCAGAATTTGAACTTTTTGTTTGGACATATATCAAATAAATTCAACAATGAAATAATGTTTGAGAAACTTTACTAAGTCTATAATTATTGGATCATTAATAAACAAAAAATACATTTTTGTCTTTGGTATATTTAGAGAACTGTTTTATTTATTTCTTCATTTATTTCTTACCTCTGCCAATGAAGTTGGACATAGGTTATGTATTCACTCATGTGTGTCTGTTTATTTTCTACACAATATCTCAAAGTTCTCAATGAATTTCAATGATATTTTGTGGAAGGGTGGACCATGGGCCAAGGAACAATTGATTATATATTTCTTTTCATATATAGACAAGTATTTGTTCCTTATACTATATAAGACTTATATCTGTCCACACCTCGAGTACTGTGTACAGGTCTGGTCACCATACTTGGAGAGAGAGATACAAATCCTTTAGAAAAAGTCCAGAGACAAGCAACTAAGTTAGTAGTAGAATTAAAAAGTATGAATTATGAGGATAGGCTAAAAGTGTTAGGGTTAACATCGTTAAAAAATAGGAAGGATCGGGGAGACTTAATAGAAATGTTTTAAGATTATGCATGGTTTAGAAGTAGTAAACCCTGATGTATTTTTTACTAGGGGGGTACAAGGGACTGAGAGGCCACATATATGGTAGAAGCAAATAGAAGTAGATTGAATATCAGAAAATTCTTTTTTAGCAATAGAGTTGTGGGACTTTGGAATATATTACTAAAATATGTAGTGCTATCAATAGATGTAAATGATTTTAAGAAGAATTATGATGTTTATTACACCACCGCAAAAGGTTTAAGGCCCTAGACATTATGTAAATATGATTATGATGTGTGTTTGTATATACAAATTGTATACAGTTTGGGGGGGGGGGTTCACACTAAAATAAAATGTTCTAAAAATGATTAAATTTAGGGGCAGATCCAGGAATGTTTTTTGATTTTGTTATCATGTGATAACACAGTAAACCTGATCAATTGTTCAGTTTTTTAGTGTGTTGACAGAATTATGCCCTTTGGTTTCTAGTTTATTCATTGTAGATATAGACAAAGATTTAAACCATATCTTTGTGTGTCTACATAATTGAATCACAGTAACTATTTAATCTTTATTTTTAAAAAAATAAGTAGTGCCCTTACGCTTGGGCTAAATATATCACATTTCTACTTACTCAACCCATTTGCTATATGTGCAATAGACTTAGAGGCCACAAGAACCCGAAGTGGCATCACTCACTTCACATTGCGCTATTTTACCCATAGCTAGGTGGAGATATAGATTCATGCCTTTTTTTTTAGTACTTTTATCTCCTTAAAGCATTGAAAAAATTTTAAATTATCAGTAGAAGTTTTTGAAAATTATCCTAATGAGTAAGAAACCAAAGAACATCTCTCTTTGCGGAAATATGTCGGTGGTCGGTTGGTTTTAGTGGAAAAGTTTTCGAAAGTGACCTTTAGTGTTTGTCAACCTTCAGCGGTCTGTCCTAGATTGGACTTTAAGTGCAGTTTATTTAACACTTCTCTTTGTATTAAGCTTTGTATATGTTTAAATTAGAAACAATTGTATTTGCTATGAAGATGACAATTGTGTGAATTAGGTTCTTTCATTGTCTGTAGTTGTTGTGCTGTTTCTATTTTTAGATTATCTGGAAAATTCTGTTTGAAAACTATTTCTGATTTTCTATTGAAGTAAATAGTAAATTGCGTCTTTCATATTTTATTAGTTAAGTAGCATTTTACCCATTAAAAATGAAGAGATTATTTATGTATGGATAAATTATACAAATGTATATTTTAGTATAAATGTATTTATTGTAATAATTATTTGATGACAACATTCTTTGTAAAAGAACGCGTGATTTCCCTGAGTTTACCCTGACCTACATAAAGTCCCATCTGTACTTTTAAGTTAGTCCAATTCCCTGTTAAAACATTTGGCAAAGGCTGTACAGGTTGTGGGAGGAACAAACCGACTTTATCAAAAGGTCCCATTCACTGTATATAACAATAATGTTATTGTATTTTATTTTTATTTTTCTTCTATGAAATTAATATCCCAAATGAAATTAACTATAGATTTTAAACTTTGAAGCGATGGCTATCTTGTTAAAATGTAATAAAAAAATTAAATTAAGAAAATGTTAAATTTAATTTTTGTTGTTTTAAATGGGTTCAACGCATCATGTGATGAACACACACACAAAGTGAAGAGCAGATCTGTTTGCTTTAGCATGACCACAAACAAATAAACAAAATAATGATGTAGGCTTTTTATATCATGAGATAATGTAAAAACATACAAACAAAAACCTTGTACAAAGTTAGTGAACAGAATATCTTTGACTAATCCTCATCATTACCAAAAGTTCAAGTCATAATTCTCCAGGCGCAATTACATTTTAATTTTGATGATTGCTATGTTACACATAGCTAACATTTTAAAACTAACACGTGCATCAAACTCAAGACTTTTCCACGATAGAAAAGAATGTATAAAAACAATAAAACACTCCTTTTTATTTGGTATTCATAAATTTTTACATTAATTAAATATCACATTTCGCAATGTTTTAATAACATGCTTTCTTATTGTTTGTCATATTCTAAGTCAGTGGTTCTCAAACAGTGTGCCCAGGCACGCTGGTACGCCCCAAGAAGTAGCTAGGTGTGCTCCAATGCAAGTGAGACATAACAAAAAATTTACATATATAAAATAGTGCATAACACTTAAATATGCAATTCTGCCATAAAAGATTCACAAATTACACATCCACACTTCAAGATGTAAACAAATGTTATTAAATGGGCTACTTTGGGCTTTATATTTAATTCTTTATGAATTTAAGGAAACTTTATTTCAAAACAGCCCCTCTGCGTCTGCCCAAATCTATTCCTCTGCCTATCTGTAAAAAACATCAATCTTTGGATATGGGAGCACAACAACTTTATGATAGAAGAAAGCCTGAGCTCCCAAGGAGAAAAGCCCAAATTAATAAAAACAAAATCATCCACTGACTATTGAAATGTTTTTGTCTAATTCATTTCATCTTTACAGTTGGTTAGCTGCATTAGTCAAATATATTTCTTAGTGGAGGTGTGATAAGGAGTTGTCACCTCTCATCAAATGGGCTTAATTTTATAACGTATACATTTTTTTTCTGTGTACATTCGAGTATAGCACGACCCCCCCCCCCATTTTGGATCAGAATTTGGTACAAAATGTTTTGTGTTATACATGAAGAAATACGGTACGCAGTAGTTTTTAAAAAATATTTTTCACATATTTTAACTTTTAAAACATTGTTTTCTTTACTTACCATGCAAAGTGTGCCCGTGATTTATTACTTGATCCCTAGTGTGCCCCAAAGTCAAAAAGGTTGAGAATCACTGTTCTAAGCCAATATCTCTCAACCAATGAGTAAATACAATCATATATTTTTATTGGAAAAGTAGGCAGGGCTAAATGGTGCTTCCCCTGGCTACAGGAATGTGGGTTCGAATCCCACCTCAGGCTTATTCTTTATTTTCCAATCATTGCTATTTACTCACTGCCGGAGGGTAATTGTCCTGAGCAAAAGTTTCGATAAAAATCAACTGATAAAAATGGAGGTACAAAGTAGTCATGAAAATTTAAAATAACTCTTTTGTAGATTATACATTTAAAAGCTGTTTTTACTGAATTTAAAAATAGCTTAAAAATAATGAGGAAGGAAGGCTTGGAGAACTTCTGTTCATAGGGTGTATCAAAGGCAAGAGAAGCTGAGGTAGGAAGTGAGTAACCTACTTTACAAGTTTTAGTAAATGGATGGCAGAGCGTGTACCAGAAAGAAAAAGAGGGGTTGTAAAGGAGCAAGAATTGCTGGAAAAAAAAAGGAAAACTGGAGAGCCATGATCGCCCACTTCTGAAGGGACATGGCACATAAAGAATAATAGCTTCAGCATTGTAGGCTTTTTTTTAATAGATTTTAGAAAGTGCTCCTTTCAGTCAATATGAAATATTTTGAAGATATTGATAAGAGTAAAGTTTCTGTAATTATTAATCTGTTTTTTATTACTTATATCTCGCATCCAGTGAATAAATACAACTCTTTTGTATTTGTTTTATCAGTAAAGTAGGCCCGGCTAAACAGTGCTTCCCCTGGCTACGGGGATGTGGTTTCGAATCCCACCTAATGCTTATTCGTTATTTTCTGATCAACACTATTTACTCACTGCTGGGGGGTAATCGACCTGAGCAAAAGTTGCGATGAAAAGCAACTAATAAAAATGGTTCAAAGTAGTCATAAAAATGTTGATAATTATAAAGACATTTATTAGTTATGTTAATGTGTGTGGTATATAAAGTTCTGTTAATATGTGTGTGATATATAAAGTTCTGTTAATATGTGCGTGATATATAAAGTTCTGTTAATATGTGCGTGATATATAAAGTTCTGTTAATATGTGCGTGATATATAAAATGGCTCCTTTTTAGGTTTGAAAACTAGAAAATGGGATGAAAAATATCATTTCCTGGGTGTATTAGATATTAGGTATTTGGTATTAGTCATATGCCCATGGGACAAAGAGTCAGCTGCTAAGAAGTTGAGCTATTGAAAACTCTTCAAATGTGCCTAGTCTTATTTCTGAAAAGGTCAAGTGATTCTCTCATTTGCACAGATGTCCTTTGTATTTTAGCAATTTCAATATTAGAATCTGTCAACCAAAACTGTCAACATAGGTTTCTTCAGTTTTCAAGTCAGTCTGGCTGGCTATGTATGTATTCTGCATAAAAGCCACACTAATGGAGCTTGAGGGCTGAAAATTTAAACATTTACTCTTTTATATTTTCTATAGTTTTGAGAAGGGTCATTAACATTCAAATAGTTTTAAGCGTTGCCTCCATTGGCATAAAAACCTCTGTTTACTACCATCACTTTCGATTATTACACCGAAAGGAGGTTGAAGAATGGATCGGCTGAAACATATGTTAACAACACAAACAACAAGGAGTTCAATCATCACAAAAACTATTTGTATTTACTCTTTATATCTAGAAAAAACTTTTTTTTTTGTTTTGTTTTTTTTAAATTCCTCCATAATAGGTTTTTAAGAGGGGGTGGGGTTCAATTTATAATGCAAGCTTATGCTAAATTGACCCCTGAGTTTGTGTCCAGCAGCATTCTCACTTCTTTTTTGAAAATTTGGACTATTTAGTGATCACTGCCCACCACCACTGTTTGATTTACAAGGTAAAAAGAAGCATATATAGGCTGTGATTCATAATTTCCCTTGGAACGCTAGTTCTTATTTTTGTTTCTTTTAAAAATTCAGACTTTTTCTACTGATCACTGCACAAAAGTCGAGAGAAGTAACTTATTCATTGATCACCCCTTTTTCAAATTTTTTAATTGATCACCCCCAACATGGCATGCTGCCAAAAGACGTTGGTCACATGACGCTTTCTATTGAGTGACTAACCAAACCTGTTTTTTTTTTTTTTCTTAAACTATGAGGGAAGGTCAGTATTGGTGGTGGTTGTTGGACATTCCTGCCATTTGATATCTGTCGTGAGAATGCGTAAATAAAATCTTAGTTTATCATAGTGTTCTCTTTTATTTATCATCCCTCTGCGTTTGCTGAGACCAGAAAGAATTTTCTGGCTTAAGAATACTTTGAATGACTTTGTTGAAAGCTGAAAATATTTTTGTCCTACAATCCTTACTTTTACTCTGTCTAGCAATTCAGGCACAATCTTTTTGACAACCTGGTTTTGAAATTAGGTTATCTTCCTTCTATGGATTCTGTCCCTTTTGGTTTATCTTTTATTGATACAGCCAGAAGTTTGTTTACATTCCTATCCTATATGCATTTTATAGAGTGGTCTTTTTTAATCACCAAAGATTTAGGTTATTCATGTGATAACACACACGCATCTATCTATCTATCTATCTATACATATATTAGTTGAGAAGCTATATTTGCCTTGTGCCGGTGTGAGTGACTGCTAAACAAACGATATAAATCATAAATGTGAATAAAGGAGATCCGTGCGGGGATCGAACCCGCTTCCAAGGTGGATGCAGGTTAGATCCCCGCACAGATGCTAAATTAGTCACTAGTTTGTGCCCGCTTGTTCTTTGAAAATTCAGACTTTTTTTTTTTTTTCGTGATCAGAACCCAACTTTTTAATTGATCACCCCCAACATGGCATATATGAGTGGCAGTGATTCATAATTTCCCTTGGAATGCTAGTCACTTTATATGTTTAAATAAATTACTGTCTTTGATGGCATACAAGATCCCCTTTGATTTTAGCAGGGAATATTATGGAGAAAAAAATTCCTTTGATTTATCACCCAGCTTTAACTTCTCAAGTTCTGGACAACTAAGGTTAAGTGTACTTTTTGAGCCATTTTCTTTTTTGTAAAAAGAGTTTTGTATGTCATCAAATATGGTCTAAATACTATTAACAGGTCATCTTTGCTGCTTTTTACCAAAGTCAGTTTTTGTGAAGTTCGTAGAAAAGTAATTCTGATCCTCTTTTAGGTTTGTGATACACTAATAATAGGTTAGGTTGTCCCATGCGTTGTTACTCTAAGTGAAAAGATGGTCACATCAATATTTTCAAAAATAATCTTAATTCTGATGTCAGTCATACCAAATTTGACTACAAATTCTCATACTAGTTTAGTCCCACCCTCAGCATTAGCACAACTGAAGCTGGCTTAATGACGCAATTAACTGCTGTCAAAAAAAGCCTACCTTAAGTACACATTGAAGTACAGGTATACTTTGATTAGTGCATTTAATTTGTTCCAAAATATTCCTTATTATAATTTAAGGTCTTTTGGGGTTTTTTTTCAGCTTATAGTTACATTAATTTATATAGCAATACCTTAACCGTACTACATTAAAGCCCGCACTAATCAAAACCACACTATTCAAGGTATTCCTGTACACTAATAAAATTGTTTGTAAATTATCAAATATATTGTGATTTTTAAAGCAAAAATTATTTATTTTGTGATATTGACTTTCACTGCTAAAACAATGCCCTCCATTTGTTTATAAATTTCTGAATTTGAATTTAAAATGGTTTAACGAATAATAATAGTTTTTTTACTAAAACCAAGTTGAATTGTAATTAAAAAAACAACTGCAGTGAAAGTTAAGATGACAGTAAAAGTAGTTAAAGATTAATAAAAATGGTTTACAATACTTTATCTAAATAAAAATTAAATAATAAAATAATGGTTTGCAATACTTGATTTAATAAAAAAAATAAAAAAATAATTTTTTACTAAAAAACTCAGTCATTGCAGTACGAAAGTAAAAACACTTTTGATTTAAAGCTTGCTAATGTATGTATGTTCCGGATATCATAAGGTAACTGATACCAAAGTCTGGGTACTATATAGCTGAAACTCCTGCGCCCATGAGTCATATATTCATAAAGACAAGTTCTAAAATCAAACCATCTAAATATCGGATGTTAATAAGAGCACAGAGTTCATAAGGGCACATATCATGCAGACATTCGAATACTGTAATTAAAATTTTGAACACCTCTTCTATCCTAATCCAATGTAGGCCGATAATGCTGGTCCTAATTGACTCGCATTTGCTACGTTTCAAAACTAACCGAGCAACGACAATTTGAAAGAAAACTAAAAACTTTGCCCCTTCGCATGTACTATTCTTGGGGAAATGTCACAGACATTAATTGACGTCACTATCTGTTTCTTTCTTTCTTTACAACTTGTAGTTAGGTCAATAGCATGACCTCCTAATTTCTCTCCTAATAACTCTGCTTCCTACCCTGTTCTATTTCTGCATCCGGCAGCAGCTGTCATTGTACTTAACTGCTTATTTCATTCAGTAACTCCCTCTCTTAATTTCATTCAACTTTATCTACTCTCTCTTCTTTTCTTTTTTACTTTAAAAAAAAAAAAAGAACTGGGTAGAGTTGCAGGAATACCCTGAATAGTGTGGTTTCAATTACCGCTGGTTTTGATGTAGTAAAAATTAAAAGTAAGTAAAACATCCGTCTCTTAATAGACAACTCCCCAATGGAGTATACACCAGTTGACGAAAACCTGGTTTCTGTTCCATGCATCAGCTTAGTGATCCTTGCAAATTTCCATGGAAGGGATAACTCCACCCTAATCACACAGCTTAGAGTGTACTCAATTAGATGCTGAGAGCACAGGGTAATTTGTCCTAATGAAGAGTTTTCCACACTCTTCGCTCATACTGGGAATCGAACCCAGGACCTTCTGCGTGTGGGGTAGAAGTACTTGTAGATATAGCTTAAAGATTGGAGCCTTTAGACCAAGTTGTCAGGCTCACCTTTTATTCTCAAGTTGATAGTACTTCTTCATATAGGTCTGTTTGGAAAAGGAGTTATCTAATTGAAAATCAAGCATGTGGAACTCTTAAGCTTTGGATAGCACTTGATCAACAGTAGCAAATGTTGCAATATACCCAAGAATAGAACTTGTAGTTGTACTAGAGTTGGCAGAAGCATGCACTCTCTGGGTGCTTTCTAGTCCTGAAAGCAATTTGCATGTAAACTATGGGAACAGCTGTAGGTTCTATTTTCTTAGTCGTCATCAACTGCATCAATTTATACAACCGTTTCTAGAATTTTTCCATGTTCAAAATGGGTTATTCATTTTATTAATTTTTATTGTTGGTAACAGACTGTCAAAGTGACAATATTTCTCATATATTTTACCTCTACAAATGAAGTTGGAAGAGGTATATGTATTCACTTGTTTGTCTGTTCACACAATATCTCCAAAAGTTTTCAATGAATTCCAATGATATTTTGTGGAAGGGTGAGCCATGGGCTTTAAGAAGAATTGGTTTTGGGGCAGATCCAGGATTTCTTTTACAGTTACTTCCCCTGCATCGTAGTTATATATGAACTGATTTTCATTCAGTTTTTTTTTGGTGACAATGGCATTGGCAAAGGTATGTGCTTTCCGGGTGCTTTTTAGTTCTTTTTTTGTTTTTACTTGAGCAACAGACAAGTCTGTCTATTTACTAACATTGAAGGAAGCTCTGAAGTTTGGCTTCAATCCAAAATGCAGGCTCTTAATTGGTGATTAGTTCAACTGCACTCACAAAGACAACAGTAAAACAAGCAAATCGTTGAAAACAAATATCAAAATACAACACTGATTATTATAAAAGTCATTTAAGATATTAAGCTTGTGTGCATAATATGTACACACAGGTATACCTTGTCTAGATTGGTTAATTCAATCCAACATTTTCCGTACTGGTCAAAACTGCACTGTTCAAGGTCTTATAAATTAATGTTTCTTTTTTTTCAGCTTATACTTGGTTACATTAATTTGTACTGCAATACCTTAACATCAAAACCTCACTATTCAAGGTATTGTCGTATATACAGAGGAAGATGTTTATTTATAATCATGGATAATATTATCAAACAGTTATTGTTATCAAAGTCGGTCAGTTACAAACACTTTATTTAAAATGAATTAAAAATTATATTAAAAT
>VCCN01006924.1:3378714-3402101 GCA_006491835.1 Architeuthis dux
GAAACTGCAATGCAGCACTATGCTCCGCAAGGAGTCTACAGGGGGTGGGGAATAGATATTTAAAGAATTTTTGTTTTTGGACTTCTATTTTGGGTTTTCTCTATGTCATGCCAAAATTAAACTGGATATTTATAATCTTTGTCCAAGTTGCCAATACCTAAATATTCATTGTTAACTGCGACACAATGAAAAATAACGTTTTTGATTGATTCTGGAAATAAGTTTGTTTGTCATTAAAAATTCTTTGCCTTATGATTGTTTATATATTTTTTTTTGTACTGTAATTGTTTACTGAATAGTTAAGTTTATCTCAATTTTGTAGAGAGTGGTTCATAGCCAGCTAAGTCTCGTAGATTTTCAAGGCAAATGGATGTGAAATAAAAAATTTAAAAAAGAATGCAAAATACTACCGGCACGAAAAATGGAATATGTGAAACGAGTTCAAGTTCTGACCATGGCTGCTTGGGAAAGGCATCGATCCACATCTCCACCAGCTATGGGTAAATAGCAGGGCAGTTGGAGCCCTTTTAGCCCTGTAAGACGGTTCAACTTAAGCCCGGGTAGGGGGGGGGGGCTAGCAACTCTACCCCCAAAAACCTAATTGTTACAGAAACCAGAGCAGCATCAACCCAGCATTTTTTTTTCACAGCAGCTTATCCATAAACTGCACAAATTTTTTTTTTTACTGTCTCATTTGTACATTTCTTAAAACAAAAAAAGGTAAAAATCTACATCCGTTAACCAAGTAAAAAAAAAAAAATATAGAAACTATTTCTTTTCAACAGTAATTTTTTGTGCTTTAGACCCTAACAATCTTCTTGGAATTTTTTAAGGTTCTACAAGGGGGTGTTCTATTTACTATATAACTGTATGGTAATCAGGACCGTTACTTTCCGTCTGTTGTATGGAAGTGAGCCTTCAAAGTATTCGGTTACTTCCCTTGTGAGGCTTCTTTGATATTTTAATGATGATTTTTTGGTGGGGGCTATGCTGGGTTGCCCGATGGTGCGACAAATCACCATTAAAATAGCAAAGAAACCTAGATAACAACCTTCACTAGGGAAGTAACCAGATGCTTCAAAACCTTACTTCCATACAATGGCCTGAAAGTAACAGTCCAGTTTACCACAGAGTTACATTGTAAATAGAACCCCTGCTCATAAGACCGTAAAAAACATTTTTTTCTTAAAACTAACCACTTTAGGAAGATTACGGTCTAACAGATTAAAAGCACAAATAATTACTCGTAAAAAATTGGTTAATGGATGTAGATCTTTACCCCACAAAATACCATAAGTGTGTAGTTTGAAATAAATGGTAACAATGAAAATTTCTAGAAAATTTCATCAAAGTTTCCAGTAAAAACTAAGATGAAGTTGTCTATATAACGCTGAAAAGAGTCATTAACATACTAACTTTTGGTCGGACAATCTAATCTCTTCTTCCCACCTTTGTTGTTGACACAAGATTTCAGCCGATTCATTCTACGGTCTTCTTCAGGTGTAAAAAGAAGAAGGCCATAGAATGAAGTGGCTGAAATGAAGATGGGAAGAAGAGATTAGATTGTCCAAACAAAAGTTTGTAAGATGAAGTTGCTGGTTAAAAAAATACCCGAATCATGAGATTTCAGTTACAGACACATTTTGACCAATATCTTCATTATCATATATTTGAATATACCATTGCAACCTAATGAAATATCCATTTATTTACTAGTGGTCAGTCAGTGGATTGATTGGATTATATAATAAATAATGCAGAAATAATCTTAAGCAAATTAAGCAAATGTTTTAGAGAGATTTTATTGTAATAAGTGTAGGATTGTGACAAATGGATTGGGTTCGGCTCATTGACTAAATTATCTTTGTATGGCTATTTTTTGACTGAGCAATTGATATGATTGGATGTTGAGATAATGTAACATCCTGTAGGATTCATGTGCAAGATAAGTTTAAATTGGGATGGATAATTAGATACTGGCTCATAGCAGCAGACCAATCAATTTTCTTTTTATTAACATACAGTGAATAGGAACGGTTAAGAAAATAGTCCTTGCCACCAGGTTTGACTTTTCTTCTTTCACTTGAATATCCCATTCACTGTATGTAAGAAAAATCTTATTGAATTATTTTTTATTTTTATTCTATGAATTTGTTATCCCAATAACTATGAAAATATGGCTGCCCTGTTAAAATGTAATAAAAATCCAAAGAGAATGTTAAATTTAGTTTTAACATTCTTTGATATTTTAATGGCGATTTTTCGCACCTTCGGGCAGCCCAGCATGGCCCCCACCAAAAAAAACTTAATGAAAGCACAGAAGAATTGTCATTAAAATATCAAAGAAGCTCTACAAGGGAAGTAACTGTAGTTTTTGTTTTCTATAGTTTTGAGAAGGGTCATTAAAATTCAAATAGTTCTTTGGACGATTGAACTTCTTCTTGTTTGTATCGTTAACAGTGTTTCGGTCAATCCATTCTTCAGCTTTCTTCAGGTATAATATCCGAATATGATGGGGTAAACAGAATCCTACGTTATAAGGGTTACCACCTTTGAAATTAAAAACTTCTAAAGAAGGCCGCAGAATGGATCAGCCGAAACGGTGTGTTAACAACACAAACAAGGAGTTCAATCAGCCGAATTTTCATTGTTTTAAATGAGTTTAACACCTCAATATTATTTGGAAAAAACCCCAAAGAAATACAAGTGATAAATTCAAATAATTATAAACATAAAAAACAACTCTCATGGTAAAATTAACTTAATACTACTTATGTTCAAGCAGTAGAATGGTGGGCTAGTGGATATGTCCTTTACCTGCCTATCTCCAGGTTGGAGGTTCAAATTACAGGATATCAATCTGGTCTGATATCCTGCGCCGGATTCACATGGTGGCAGTGATAATCTTTTGTGAAACCAGCGCCGGATATTTCAAATGGATTGATATTCCGGTACATCACTAGTCAACTGTATGTAGCTCTGAGTAGAAGAAATCGGACTAATTTATAAGTACAAATGGAAGATTATGGAGGTCAGGGTAAACCCTTGGAATAATGCTTCTTTACAAAGAATTATTGCAATAAATACGTTTATACCAAGATATATATTTGTATAATTTATCCATACATATATAATCCCATCATTTTTGTTTGACTGGTACTAAGCTAGTGCTTATATAAACTGTCATTGATTTAGTGTGGATTAGTAGATATTTTGTTCATAATCTTTGCTGACCAGTTGGCTTAAGGACTTGACTTATCAAGATTAGGCCACTGCATCTTCCGTTATTCCTAATAAAAAAAAATTATATTATCTCAACAGAATAATTTTGTTGTATCATATTCACAATGTGTATTTTGTACTGTTATCATCAAGAACAACCCTTTTATTTTTCAAATCTGGAACAGCTGAAAACCCTGAAGATTTTCTCAACATTACAGTTATGTATTATTGGTTCTCATTCATTAAGTTGTTATTAATGAAATAACATAGGTTTGTAATCTCATCATTGAAAGTTTGATTTGCATTTATTCATTAAACAAGCAGTAAGAACAAATGTTTTATTACCAACAATATTAACTCTTAAATTTTCATAAACCACTTGAAACCGTTTGTAATTGACAGTGGGACTCTTTAATGAATAGCATAAAAAAATAGTAGAACTCTTCTGTGAATTGAATAGAAACATTTTTTTTTAATTTACCAAATGGTCAAAGGGAGATAATTTTAATCAGTAGTTATTTCCTTTGAAATTGACATTCTATTTTCTTTGTATGAATTTAAGAGTTAATTGGTTGAAGACATAATTACAAGAAGAAAATCATGCTAAAAGCAGAGAATTAGTTTTAAAGGACATGGAACTCACATCTCTTTGTTATATTCATGAATTCTTGCCCAAATTATTAGTAGTAATTTTAATAAAGAGATTAAAAAGGAAGATATGACGCTCTTTTTTTAACAGTGAAAGAAAACCATTATGTTGGTGTGTCCATTTTACTAGTGATAGTAATGATAGCCAACCTAGTTGTAGTAATAGTAGTCAGAGTAAAACATTATGAATTAACAAAACTAGCTTACTTGGGTCTTTCTAATCTCATTGTTTTGACTTTTTGGCTAAGGGGCTGGGAAGAATACTACATACAGATTGCAAATCCACTCTACTGCCATTTTGGATGCAAGTTCAAGTTTCACTTGTAACTAATTCTTTCATTCTGTTATTTGTTTATATTCTTGATTAGGAACATGTTTATAATTAATGTTGATTTAGTTTGTTGCAATAGTTTCAATAGCCCTGACCTTTGGTACTAGACATTCCTAGATGCTTTGGGTTGAAAATGGTTAATAGCTAATTTTTTAGAACAGAAAGAATTTGGTTTGAAATGTTTAGAAACTCTGAAGAAATTGCCTCTAGGGAGATTAAAATTTATACTTTGCCAGGTCGGTCAATTTTATTTTTTGTTGTTGTCTCTTGTTAAGGTTCTGGACTGAGATATATATTAAATTGATATATTATAATACCTAGATTAAACACTTTCTGAAAATCTATTTAATAATTACCCTGAGAATGATATCAGCAAAAATAAAAACTGAATTTTTGGTTGAGATCCTTAAAACTCTGTCTCTCATGTATTCAAAGTATTTTTTTGATTGAATTATGTCACCATTATATTCTGGTTTCCTTTGGGTGGTTTAAATTTTTGAAAAAATCGGTTATTTTAGATATATATTTTTTTTTTTTTTTTTTTTAGATAATCCAACATTCTTAGCATTCATTTGTTGTTACATCAGATACACCAACCAAGTCATAGCCGTGACTGCTACTTGCAGCTGAACTACTTAATAATGCGGGGGTGGCTCCCAGGATTACAATCTGACTGCAACCTAGTTTTATGGATTTTTGTCAGTAAATTTTCTTTCTCTATGTATGACTTTGCGATCGTTCATGACTTTCTTTTTGTTCACACTCTGTTATGCAAGTGTCTCTCCGTGTTCATTGTGTAGGTTTCTGTCTCTCTATATTTCAAGTCTCTATCTCTTGTACCGTCTTAATCAGATGACTCTTCATTTTACTCTTCTGTACAAGACTAGTATGCTTGTATCTTTCTGTACACAATATATTAAGGGGAAAACTTGAATGTCATTACCATAAGACTTTGTCTCAGAACTCATCTTTTTGGATATCCTTTCCTGTGTGAAAGTCTATTGATGCAAAAAAAGAAAATGACTAGAAGTAATCATTTTTAGTACCCAACACTTCTTTCCAAAGAAGCTTTTCTGGGATTTGTGGGACTTAGAAAGTGACACAAACTCATCATTACTTTCTTTTGGGGGGTGATATGGCTCTACACCGTTCAAGTTCAGAATGATCTCTATATTCTTAATGGCTGCTATGCTGTAACAGATTGCACCCAAAATCCAATAATATAGAGTACTTCTATATAACTAAGAAGTAAACAAGGAATCAATCTCCCAAATAGCAAAAAGATAACTTTTTGGTTATTAGAGGAATCCATAAAGTCAATTTTCTCCAATGAGCAGTCTGATATGTGTAAATTTTACAATACTCGAGTGTGTCATTTTTTGCTATAATCTGATTGAAAGAAAATAGCATAAAGATTTTTGTAGTTAAATATTGGTTGTGGTAAATATATTCCAATATTGTCTATAGTTTTGAGAAGGGTCATCAACATTCAAAGAGTTATTGAACTCCTTCTTGTTGGTTGTTTTGTTAACACTACTGTTGAGTAGTAGAAGCCACATCAAGTTGAACTCCGCACTTGTCTGACTTATACACTCAGCCGATATAGGGACAAGGTATGGAAATCCAGGCCTAATGAGGAAAAAGAAAGGAAAACACATGAATCTTATATTATAAGCATTGCTAACATTGGAAAGAAAAAGAATTCTGTTTACCACCATCACATTCAGACACCTTAGTACACCTGAAGAAGGCTGTAGAAGGAATTAGCCAAAACATTGTGTTAACACAAACGAGTTCAATCATCCCAAAAATTCTTTGAATCTTTCAATATTGTTGAAAATTTAGTGTTAAGGCTTATTGTCATTGAGTGGAATCAATAGTCATTTTTCAATCTCATTAGAATGTCTTGTGAAATATAGTAGATGTGTGCAAATTTCAGCTGTGTATTCAGTCTCTAGTTTTCAAAAGAGTGCTGGGAACTTTTGCACAACCACCTAATAAGATCTGTATACTTTTGTCAAACTCGAGTTGGAGTTGATTTTATTTTTCCCCCGTAACAAGAACAAACCTCACCAAATTTAGGTAAACACTTCACTATTTGTCTATCCCACAATGTTAAACCAAACAGATATATAAAGTTAACATTTCCCTACCGTCATTGCTAGGTGGCTCTCTTACCAACTGAGCCAAACTGACAAGTCTTACATATTAACAAATTCATTATATATATAATACAAAAGTTGCAGTAATCATCTTCAGTTGGAATAGAACTTAGGGGTGGAGTTTGACCCTGCAGCAGCCAGACTTGTTCTATATATTTTCTATGGAGAAAGTTCTTGCATGGGAATATTAGATATTACACAGACTATATGTCTAGAGACAGATACAAAATATTAATGAATTTATTGGTGTTATAGCAGAATATACACACTGTAGGTACAACTCGGACTAAGTTGTTTCCGTGTCACATGAGACAGACAAGGCGCTCCACTGTGTACAGTCTTCAATCAATCTGTTGGTGTCATTCCCCCTTCTGTTAACCAATCAGAGGTCCCTCTCCATTATCTGTTGCCAGAGCATATTGGGCTGCCCTCTCTTTCTCTGGCCTGTTGGCTTCCATCTAATGGTTTGATTTGTTGTAAGGAGCCTCAAGACAACAAGTGGAGGCACTATCTGCAAATAGTGGATGACACAGTGAGCTGCTTTGATCTATCCCATTTAACCCTTTATAGGGCACTCCTAAAAATATTTTAGATATCAAAACAATAAATTTCTTTTGTTTATGGGGGGCAAAACCCACTTTGATGAAGTAATCATATATGGTGCCTTGACCAAAAATGGAAAATATACAAAAATTTTAAAAAGTAGAAAGTTAAATAAAAACAGAATTAAAGAATAACATTCAATATAATGAATAGATACAAACAAAATGATATTGACAAAAAAAAACAACACCTCTAGCTTGAGTTTAAAATTTTATTGTGTCGGCCAAAAACAGGCTAATTTAATGGGGTATGGTATGCCTCAAAACAGTTTCTGTCTTTGTTCAAGCACAAGTATACTTTGCAAAGCTTGCAGACCACATTGGTGCAGATTATGTTGTCTTTGTGGCTACAATATTTGCATGTGACTGACGGGTCCTCAGGTGATCATATATAGTCACTTGTCCCATAAAAAGTTAATGCCCACAATTTTGCATAGGCATCTAGTGTCAAAGACATACAATTTCTTCTCCTGAGTGGTCTTGAGCTGCCAGGTTTCACAGACACAAACAAATATTTTAATATTCAGGAATACCTTGAATAGTGCAGATTTTGATGTAGTACAGTTATGGTATTGCTGTACAAATTAATGTAATTAAGTATAAGCTGAAAAAAAACCACATTAAATTATAAGACCTTGAACAGTGCGGTTTTGAACAGTACTCAAAATTTTTGAACAAATTAACTGCAATAAACAAGATATACCTGTATAGATTATAATTTACACCGGAACATTTTATGAGCAAGTGAAACAAATGAAGAAATTTGTAGCATAGCAATTTCTTAATTGCAAACTGTCTCATAAAGCAAAGGAATAATTTTGTTTTCTGGCTTCTGAACTTCTGAATCTAATTTGATGCAATTTTCTTCCTCCTCTAGAGCCAGGATGCCTAGATTATTGGAAAAAGTACTTTAGACAAGATGGATTCTGCTCTAGATGCTGACTGTCATGGCTGACCACTTGTTTCCAAGCTTGAATGCTCACAAATAAATCTGTCATCTGTTTTTTTGTGTCTTTTTTTAGAAATCCATGATGCTTTTGTTGTGGTTGCTATAGAGAAGTAATGTTCAAAGGATTCTTAATTATACTGCACGAATATTGTACTCATTGGTTATACAAAACCAGTACCAACACTCCAAATCACATTGGGTTGCATACATATAGTTGAGTCATCTACCTCTTCCAACTTTGTTTGACTATTCACTCATGTTTGACTACACAATATCTCCAAAGGTTCTCAATGAATTTCAATGACATTTTGAGGAAGGGTGGACAATGGGCTTAAGGAAGAATTGATTAAATTTTGGGGCGAATGCAGGAATTTCTTTTCAAATGAGAGATATCTTTTTTTAATTAAGTCAATAGTTTGAAATATGAAAAATCGAAATATGGTTACCTCCCCTGCATCGTAGCTATATATGAACTGATTTTCTTCAGTTTTTAGTTGGTATATGGTGTTGGCAGAGGTATGCACTCAGTGCTTTCTAGTTAATATATGCATTTACTGCCTAGGTTAGAGGATTTCTTTCTTTATACAAATGTGTGTGTGTATATTTTATTTAGCCAAATTTTAAAAAGTACAGCAATACCTTGAATAGTGTGGTTTTCATTAGTGCAGGTTTTGATGTAGTACGGTTACGGTATTGCTGTACAAATTAATGTAACTAAGTATGATCTAAAAGAAAAATACATTAAATCATAATAAGACCTTGAACAGTACGGAAAGCTTTTGGAACAAATTAGCCACACTATTCAAGGTATACCTGTAGTTTCTTTTGCAAATTGCTTGTAGTTCATTGGATTTACTTTGTGTGTTTTAATTGTTTCATTGTTATATATGACTTAAATTAAATTTCCTGGCAGAGCAGTCATATTTTTTTTAAGAATGGGTGAAATTTCTCAATTTGAATGAACAAACTTTTTGATTTGGTTACTCTTATGCAAAAATGAATGGAACATGATGGCTATTGTAGTTTTAAGTATAATTTTCAAAACATGTGAAAATAAAGGCTTTATGTTACTCTAATAATTTGACACTGGGGAGACTTTAACCATCGACAGTTCAGTAGAACAATGCAATTTCTGGACAGTTTGCATATGCTGTTACCACCTACAGCATTAGACAAGTCTTTTAAGTATTAATCACCACTACCCACAACAAACTGGTTTGAACACTGTTGCTGGGTTTAGGTTATTCATGTGTTCTGACATTTATATGTATCTATCTAGGTATCCGGAGATTGCCCAGCCCTAACCATTCATAGTAGAAACTTGAAATTTTGCACACACACTCCCTTCAATAAGTAGGGAAAATGTTGTTTTGTTTTTGAAAATTGCCCCCCATAATAGGTTTTAGTGGGTGATTCAATTTTCAATGTATGTTCATCCTTGTTTGTGTCCGGCCGCATTCAGACATGAATTTATGGTTCAAACCTCACTGGTAGCATTTTTTACCACCACCACCGCTTAATTTACGAGGTAAAAAGAAGCATATATGGGTGCCAGTGATTCATAATTTCCCTTGAAATGCTAGTTTTTCTTTTCTCTTTTTCTTGTTTTTGTTTTTAATTCCTGAAGTTTTTGATAGTAGGCATTGGAAAACTGATGCCATAAAATCTCTTGTGTGTAGCAGATGTGCTTAAATGAGTTAGTACTCTCAGGTTGTAAAATATACCTTATATACTTCAAGCAATTAAATTTTATTTTGAATATAAATCAGATAAGGGGAGATACAGAGGAAGGCCAAGCATAACTCTGTCAGTAAAATTAAAAAGTGACCTAGATAAACTCGCCAACTCTGATCCCACAATGGTAGACAAGATATATGATGGCCAAACAGGGATGGCTTTGCCCTACCCAGTGTAAAAGTGATAAATAATAAATAAATATATTTCAAGAAGAACCATTAACTATTAAGTGATCATCAGAGGTGTTCTATAATCTGTAACTAACAGATATTAACAATGCAACAAAAGACGTACTCACAGATCCTTTCATACAATGACCGCAGCCAACGACACCCACGTGTGTCCCCTCCGATCTACTAATAACAATATGGCTGCTCGTTCAGTAGAATGTAAAACAGTGCCCCCTAACCGGAAGTGGATAAGTGCTCTCGTGCCTAAGGGGAATAACTCAAGATACTTATTTAACATTGATCATTATAAGCAGAATTTTGTGTGGAAGAAAACTTAAAACTTTTCACAATGTTAGGTAACAGTGCTCTCTTTTAATTCACCAAAACTGTATACAGGAGTTCCCCAATATAGTGCAGTTTGTGAGATAATGCGATTTTACCTCTATATATTATCGCCCACTCATCCAGAAAACAGTGAATAAAAACAGAATTTCATCAAAAGACTAACTTAATATGACTGAAATATTTAATTTCTTCAATTTGCAACCAATTAACATATAATTACATGGTGTTTTACACATAATTTCTTTCATTTAGAAATGAAAACAACACCTTGAGAACTTGTAATTGAATTTTGATTATCCACAGTTCTATTATAAGAGTTATCTTTCTTGGACCCCAACACCTGCATTTTAAAGGGGGACTACTGTATTACCCATTGTAGGAAATGGAATGTAGAGCAACTAGTAAGCCACTCTTAGTCTTTTAGTGATGCGCAATACAATTTTAAAAATCTCTGGTTTTCACACAGCCAAACACTCTTCCATTATTTATAGCTGATTATAAAAACATTAGAAAAAACATTTCTTCTTTCAGTTAGTGAAATTGGAGAGATATATGTATTCAGTAACATCTTTCCGTCTGTCTGACCACAAGATATCTCCAAAAGTACTCTATGAATTTCTATTAAATTTTGTGGAAGTGTGGGCAATGGTGTAAGGAAGATTAGTTAAATTTTAGGGTGGATCCAGGAATTTTTTTGATGGAGCGATACACCCCCCACCCCCTACATTTATTTATACACTCAGTCTGTCCACACAATATCTCCAAAAGTTCTCAATGAATTTCTATGAAATGTTGTGGAAGGGTGGACAAAGTGATCAAATCTTTGGCCAGATCCATGCACAATTACTTTCCCTGACAAGTTTTTTTTTTTTTCCTTTACTCTAGCAAGTTCTTGAATATTTGCTCTACTATAACAATAATCTTAAAACAATCACAAAGTTCATTAGTATATAAGGGCAACCTTTCTATTTTTAATGTGATTATTTATATACAGATATGTAATTTAAAACAAATTATATATCTGACTTTGTCACTGCTTTCCAGCCAGATTAAGCAATCTACTGTTTTCATAATTGCTACACAAGCAGTAACAAAAAATGACTGAGGGCCGCTCTAATTTGTACTATAATCACACTGCACCATTTTGTGCAGATATAAGATTAAAAAATATCCTAATTATACTGATAGCCAATGCAATTGGTTGATTATGAAAAATATGCCAAGGACTAAGGATCTTAATATTTTTGTACAGTAATCTGACATAGGGCCTAAAAAGGAGGGGTGGAGACTGGTCATGTATTGTCCACTGAAATCTACAGTTAGCCTCATGCCACCAACATGTACTAAGAATGTTGCTTTCATCAGTTTTGGTCATCCATCAACTACCACGGTGACCTTGCATGCACTAATTTCCATATTCACTATAAATACTAACATATACAGGATTGGTGGTGAAGAGAAGTGTAAAAAAAAAAATAAATATGGGGTGGGGATTGGGGGAGGAAAAATTAAAGCTCCTAGCTTTTTATCAGGCTCTCCAGATCATGACAGATATTTTAGCAGGGTGGAGACTTGTGATTGCTAAAAGAGCCACATGTGATTGCTAAAAGAGCCACTCTAGATTGGCACCTTTCATGCATATAATCTTGAGATCTTTGAGGCAAAATATGCGGTAAACATCTACATCTGTTAACCAAGTCGAAAAAAAATAGAAACACAGATGTAGATCTTTAGCAAATATGTTATAGTATTTTGTATTGGTGTTTTTCATGGAATATTTTCAACTTGGAGATATGTTTATTATTGCACAATATCTGATGACAATCAGTTCTAAATATATACTTTTTAGAAAATTGACTAGAAATGACCACCAATTACATATGATGACCTCGAATGACCTATGATGGCAAAATCACATTGCCAAATACTTTGGGTGTGAACAAATTAATCACTATACCAAATTTCAGTTTCATTGGTGAAATATTGTGGCCAACAACTAGGAAAATTGGCTAGAAATGTCTACAAATGACCTCCACGGTCAACCTCGTCTAGCCTGTTACCTTCGACATGAGAGGAAGTTTTGTGTAAAGTTTTGGCCCACAAGTTTGAAAATTGGCTAGAAATGACCTCTTATGACCTCCAAGTGATCCCTGAGGTCAAAAGCACAATGCATATGAGCTTCGCCATGAAAAGATTTCCCCCTATGTCTAATTTCAGTTTTATAGGTGCCAAATTGTGGCCAAAGAATTGGAAAATTGTTTTGAAATGACCTAATGACCTTGAATAACCTCAGATGTCAACATCACATGAATTGAGATCTTCGAAGAAGGGAAAGTTCCTTTAAAGAAAGTGAACTTATTTTACTGACATGAATGAGACGGGTATAACAGATCAAGATCAGTTCTTTCTATTTTATACTCACTGAGCAAAAGTTTTGATAACTAATAAAATTTAAGATGATAGTAAAAAGTAGGTTTTTAGAGAGAGGTTCGATTTTATTTATTTATCCATCTGGACTTCGCCCAGCTCTAACCATTCATAGTAGAAACTTGAAATTTTGTACACACACTTCCCTCAATGAGTAAGGAAAATGCTTCTTTTTTTTAAAATTCCTCTCCAAAATAGGGTTTTAGTGGGGGGGGGGGATTTCAATTTTCAATGTAACCTTATGCTAAATTGGTCACAGACATTTTTTTTAATGATCTCATCCCAACCTTTTAATTGATACCCCCAAAACAGCATATATGGATGGTGGTGATTCATAATTTCCCTTGGAATGCTAGTTGTACATATTTTATCTAAAAAGAGTGTTCTTGTATCTAAAACTACAGCCTTGTGTCTCGGTTATATTCTGGAAGTAACTTGATCTGGAAATAAGTCCACCATTATAGGGCGTAGTGAAATATATGTATATACCTACTGCACAATATAAGATACCATGACACTTACAAATGTCTAGTGTACATAGACGTGTCTAAATACCATAGTTAATAAGATATACTTGTCTTTTGAATTGATGACACGCCTTTTCTTCTTTGATCCTGCCATACACCTGCTTGGGAGGGGTGGGGGGGAATGATACACTGTATATTTCAGATCTTAGCCAATGAGATACACACAAACAAAAGACCACGCAGAACGTGATTTCATGCTAGATGCTAGTGTTTCATGTTATCGAGAATAAAAAAAGTTCATACTGCACAGTGTGCTTTTTTCGATGTTAACATTTTTATTAAGCCTTTATGGGGAGCTGTGATTTATCTGCAATCGGACATTAGTTTGTCAGGCGTAAGTCGACAAATGACTGTATTAAAAAATTATAACTTTATCTTAAGCAATCCTTTAGCACTCTTATCATCTCTGATCTGACAAACCATGGGAAAATTCTCAAATACTCCAATCAAAATAAGTACTTATATCAGCTTTTGTGTGTGAACCGGTTTTCTATGCCTCTGTTTCATTTAACAATATGTCTTTAGTAGTACACTTGAGTGGGTAGGATTACCTGGTCTCAAATATACCTGCAGGGTAGCTGAACAGGTTTCAATCAATTTTTTTAATCACTTGATTTGATTGCCTGATCAAGTTATCTAATAAAACATGTTGACTTGCTAGGGTGATAGTATGAGGTGGAAGAGAATCTTATGATAATTTTGTGCTTAGGGCCACATTGCAGTTTTGGTAGCAAGTAGGATGGAGTTGCTAGCACAACAGGACTAAAGGGCTCCAATTGCCCTGCTATTTACCCATAGCTGAGAGAAGTGGATTCATGCCATTCGCAAGGGCATTAATGATAAGTGAACATAAGCAACCAATGTTCACTCTGCCACTCCATATCTTAAGATGGAAGGTTAACGATTTTTTAACTTCAGGACATTGGCCACTGATATTGCTGCAAGTTATACACAGATCAATATTTACTTTTTTGTGCTCTTCAATATCAGGATGCTACTCCAGTATCTGAGTTAAACAATGCGTATAACAATATCTTCAGCATTATCCTGGGTGTAGTGCAACTAGCAGATATATATATTGAATTTTGTCTGCTGCTATTATCTCAGTTCTAAAGTGAACCTTGATAAACAGTTATTCCATGATTTATAGACTTTAGTTGGAATTCAAGGAACTTTCTCTGCTGTCATTTTATTTGTCTTTTGACAACGTCAAACCTTAAACTCAAAAAACTATCATAAGCTCTGACCTGGAACCTATGGAACAATAACTGCAACCAGTTATCAGATTATACCATATTGTAAGGTAATTTTTTAACATTTTTGATATTTTTCAGACACATAGAACACACACGTATGTGTGTATATATAATGAACATTGGTTAATTTTTCAGTTCCTCACTAAATATTTAAGAGTAGTGTCTATTTCCATTTCTCTGGTATTTCTTTGAAATGAATAAAAACAAAATAAGAGAAGTGTGGATATTCTAAATAGGTTTCTCGTTAAGTTTGACACATCTTATACTTTGTATTTGGTAGTATAAATTATATTATTTGAGAGATGTACTTACTCCACTTGGTGTTATTATGCACCACATTCAATCTTTGCTACAAGTGGCTGCTTTTGAAGGTTCATCAGTGAAAACCTCTTTATTGTGTTACTAAAAATATCATATCAACAGATACTCGTGATGCCAATACACCTGCCATATATGTGCTTGTTTTTGCTCTCCTGCTTTCTCTCTCTCTGCTTGTTTTTGTCTCTCTCTCTCTCTCTCTCTCTCTGCTTGTTTTTGTCTCTCTCTCTCTCTCTCTGTTTTTGTCTCTCTCTCTCTCTCTCTCTCTCATGTTTGTACTCACTCAGATAATTTATATTATAATGATTTGTTTTCTCAAAAGAGATAACTCCGGGTTTACTAAATGCTAATTATGGAGTAGTTTCCCTTATTTATTTATTTATTTGCAAATATTTATAATGTCAATTCACTTTCTATTTATAGAATTTATATCAAGCTCAAAGGCAGCCTTCAAGCAAGTCTTTATTAGAATTTAAGCGAGTCTTTATTAAAGTCTTGAATGCCTGAGTTGCTTGAAATATTTGCAGATTTCATAATACAGAACATACTGACAGAAAAAGTTGAACGAAGCTAGCAATTTTATTCTTTTTTTAAAGTAGGTATTGTTGTTACTTTAACATTATTATTCTTTCACCTTTTGGATATCAAGCCACTGTTTGATTTTTTTTTTTTTTTTTTTTTTTTTTTGTGAAAAACATTTTAGCTTTAAACTCTTAATTTGGTTTAGATGATTTCTATTTATTACTTTTCTTGGTGATATCAGATTTTTAAGAATTTCCATTCAAAATGTGGTGTGTAACTTTTGCATTAATTTATGTTAAATACAAAGGTTGTTAAAACAAAATTGCATTATCATTTGATTCCTCCTGTTACGTGGCATCACATCTACAGTATTCGCTGCCAAGTATATTTTTTAATGTTGTAACTCCTGTGCCGGGTTTTCCTTGTAAAAAAATTGATGAAAATAGAAAGTTTTCATTGCATATTTAAAATGGTTTGATTTTTCTACCGATCAACTAATATGTACGACAGAATGTATAATAAATGTATGTAAGAAGAAAAAATAACACGCTATTGTAAGAAGAGTTATCTTGTCCATGGCACTGGACTGATGACTTGCTATCCTGTCCATGGCACTGATGACTTGCTATCTCGTCCATACTTGCTAAGACGAGTTATCACGTCTTGCATTGGACTGCCGAGTTATCTCATCTATGGCACTAGACTGGTGACTTGCTAAGCCAAGTTATCTCTTCTGTGGCACTAGACTCACAACTTGCCAGGCCGAGTTATCTTGTCCATGGCATTGGACTGATGACTTGCTGAGCTGAGTTATCTTTTCTGTGGCACCGGACTGACGACTTGCTGAGCCAAGTTATGATCTGTGGCACTGGACTGCCGACTTGCTGTACGAGGTATCTCGTCTGTGGCAGCAAACAGTTTAATGAACAACAGGTCATTTTATTCCAGAAATTCATTCTCCTTTATTTATAACTGACTTTATGCTTGTTTCTCTCTTTTCCACTATACACATTTTGACAGTAAACTAACAATTTCTTTTCTCTTATTTCCAGGTGCCTTGAGGCATTGGTGAGACCTGAGAAATCGTGTCTCCTCTCCCATGAATTTACTGCAGCCCACTGTGTGGGCGTTTTAGAATGCGTACCCGACTCTGTCAAGCTGGCATCACATGATCAAGGGCAGGTAGACTCACCCAAGACAAGCACTGATGTGTATGAAACTAATCATGATAAGCGTTGGATGAATCCTCGAGTTGATGCCAGTGTTATAACAGGTAACAACACTTAGTCCTACTATACTTTATTTTAATTGACTTTGATGGACAGCATCTTACTATAATTCACCAAATGTCTGTCCGTCTGTCATTGCATAACTCAAGGACGGCTAGAACTATGGCCACCAAATTTTTTCTGTTTACTAATGGGACCCCCAAGCATGTTTTTAGCATATTAATTTTTAAAAATTCGAAAACGTTTTAGCAAGGGTTTCAATTTACAATGTTTAACCATATAAAATAGACATCTAGCTGAAAATCCTGCCTGTTGGGTGGGTTTTCAGCTAGTAAATAATAATGATAAAAACTGCTAGAAACACTCAAATTTCTTCATGGTTAAATGCATTTGCAGATTTTACTATAAAGGAGCTAGTGCTGCAAAAAGTTGAACAAAGCTGGCAATTTTATTCTTGTATCCATAACAAAAAGTGCTAGACTATATGACATTAAGCAGACATAATAATCTGCTCTCCAACAGTAGTTGTTTAATACAGAGTATGAGCTCATAGTTTTGTGTTATTTCTTACCATTTTTACCATATTACTCCAAATGTTTATCAACTTTAACTCGTGCTTATATCCAGGCAGACTTTCCTCATTGGACATATGGGTTTTGATAGCAAAATGAGAATAAATTTGCAAGCTGCTACCCAAAAGTTTGGGGAATTTCATCCCTGGAAAAAAATTATTTACCCAACACCTAGTTTCCACCATTCCCATTGAAGTAATCCTCTTGGACATTCCATGCATTTTGGAAGTCTTCAAGTATGACTGTCAATATTACTGAGAGACTTGGAAAGAACCCTTAAACTTGATAATAGAAAGTATATATACGTACACATCTTTTCATTTTCTTTTATTAAAAAATATACCATTTCATAAAAATAGCACACTGTAAATTTAATATAAACAATACCTAACAATCTCCGGAGGGCAGAAATGATTCAACAGTGTTCACAAAATGAAATTTTTGTAAAAACCGAAATGTTTTATGTAATATTAATGTTTTACCTAATATTAACAATTTTGATCAAGCTTCTCTGTCAAACCTTACTTGCGAACCCTGTCTGAACCCCCTTTTTCTTTTTTTACAAACCCCAGTTGGTGACCACTGGTCTAGATTTTTATGTTGAGTGCTCTCCCTTCACAAGACCTCTCAGTAAAAATTAGTTCATAGTTTAAACAGAGGGGCATGAATTCCTTATTGACAATGCCTTAGATGTAAAAAAAATAATGATCAACATTGACTTGACACAACTGTGAACTTTATGCCTCTTTTTTGGCAGCAATAATTTTAGTGACTTCCACTGCGATGATTGCTGCTTTGTCTCAAGGTCATAATCATAAACTGGTTATGACCTTGTTCAGGTCGTCTATGGTTTGATCTTTGAGTTCCCTGCAGACAGCAATGCAATGATTTTTTGTTGGTCATCACTTCGCAGTCTCAGCACAAATTTTGCAGCAATGCATCTTATGTTCAAAATGTCCACAAAAATGCATAGAATTGTCTCATATTACAATATTACAATCCCACAAATATCATAGATAGTTTGTCTACAATCAACACAGTTACTCACACATACTTTTGCAATGTTTACCAATGTCATGCTTGTTGATGATCGTCCTGAACACTCAGGAGCATTGTTGACCGACATTCCATGAAGTGTTTGTAGCACAGAAAATCTTTGCTCTTGCTCATAGCATTACCACCATATGCTTCCTTATGTATATTACAGGTGGCATTCATCTTACCGAAAATCATCTTGTTGAAGTCAGTTTTACCGAACATTGATTGGTCAGTTTGTTTTTTTTCAGAGTTTATTATTTTCCAAAAACACTGGTTAACTTTTTTTTTTCTAGAATTACTGCGATGAGGTTATGTTAATGTTTACAATTTATGAAAACAAAAGCATCTATTGCTCTTTATAGATGAACTGGACCCATATTCTGCATGTTTTTGCTGCAGTTTTTAGATGCGTCTGTGTATCTCTATATGTTAAATATCAATTTTCTCAGCTCATGTTGGATTGATATGAAACTTAGTCCAGACATCCGAGTGAACCATCCCCATCTTCCTCCACATGCCACCATCACAACTAGCAATGCTAAACATCAATTTTCCCAGCCATATCTCGTTGGATTGATATAAAACTTGGTCTAGACATTCAGTGAACCATCCTCATCCTCATCTTCCTCTTGCAACTACTACCACGGATGGTGGATGCATCGTTGAACTTCCATGTCAAATCAACAAGGGGTCAAACCATGACCATCACGGATTTTGTTCAAATTGGCACAATTATATATCTTTATGAGACAAATTGAATGGCACATGTCTCACATTTCTGACTCCAAGGGTTCCGGAGACACTGACCTCTGAACTTTACCTTAAAAAATTCACATTTTTTGCAATGACAAAGTTTGAAAATCAATATCTCAGTTGTTCTTACACATAGGAAGCTCATTTATATGCCATTTTAAAGTACTCAAGTAGATCTAAAACTTTCATTTTCACCCGAAGGTCTGGACCAAGTTTCATATCAATCCAACGAGATACAGCTGGGAAAATTGATATTTAGCATTACTTGACATGGAATGAACCCTTATGGTTCTTGTTATTTTTATTTCTTCATAGGTTAAAGCAAAATTTGATGCAGATTCTTTGCTCTTCAAAATCTGATATTTCAGATGGAGATGAAGCTCCCAAACCACTAAAACGCAGACTTAAAAAAGTGTTTGAAACTTGAGATTTCAGTTTCTCCGCTTGCCTTCTGTTTGCACAGTGGCTCACAAAGGGTAGCGGCAAAAGTCTGTACAACATTTGGTTTACATGAGCTATTTAAATTCCTTGTACTTTTGGGTAGCACCTTGTAAAATAATTTTGTTGGACATACTCACCTTCCAAACGCATTCATATCAACTTATCTACTTATATAATACGCCGCATGATAGACTATATTTTCTGTCTGTAACATTTGTCAATAGGGATAACTATTAAGTGCTAATTATAGAGTAATCTCCCTTACTTTTTGAATCACCATAGCTACGATCAGCAACACGACTGAACAATCAGTGAGATGACGCAGTATTCTTCCCTTTTCACTTGGTTGTTTTTGTTGTGTCAGTGCTACCAGACACACCTAGGACCTTGCCTAGAATCTGGCAGATTCGATTCAAATGAGTACTCCACTAGACATCTATGTTTTTGTTGTTTTTTTTGTTGGGGGGAATTTCTTTTTTTTTTTTTCTTTTTTTTTTTAAATTCTTTTATGGACCCTTTTAATCTAGTGTCAGTGCTACGAGACATCCATTTTGGCTTAGTATCTTGCAAAAGAAATGTACACCTTGTTGACACCTAAAAATAGATTTTGCTTTCATTTTTGGAAAAAATGCTTTTGGGGTACAGTATCACTTTTTCAGATGAAATAGTAGCAGTAGTAGCAAAGTCCGGTCAAAAAGTTGACAGTAATTTTTTATCATTTATTTTTCATTAGATGAAGTATTATAAATTAGGGCTTCTCAAAGTCAGGGTTGGGACACTTCCGGGAGTCCAATGAAAATTATTGGGGGTTGCAAAAATATTTTAAACTTTTTCAAAGAATCTTTTTTTTGTATTTTTGGAAAAAATGCTTTTTTTCACAAACAAAAAATTTGGGGTGTCTTTCTGGACTCTTGTATAATTGTGTCAGCGCTACTGGACCTACTACAGTGATTCACTTAATGGCTGGGGTGGCGTGTTTATTTATTTGTTATCTTTTTTGGCAAATGCGTAAAAAATCTGGGTTCATTCTGGTTGAACATAAACAAGAAAATGCAGAGCAACATAATGTTTTTGATATTTTTAAAGTGAAATTGCAAAATTATTTAAATACTTTCTATGGTTTTGAGAAGGGTCATTCACAGTCAAATGGTTCTTCGGACGATTGAAGTCCTTCTTGTTAAGCAGAGAAAAATCAAAGAGGCAGCTCATATCAACATGTTGACTAAATGTATTAGTCAGACACGTGCAGAGTTCAACCTGATGCGGCTTCCACTGCCCAACAGACCCAAACCCGACAAGATAAGGAAAAAGAAACAACCAAATCCTACATTATATATTAATATATAATATAAAGGTTACCTCCTTTGGAAATTAAAAAGCTTCTGGTTTTCGGATTTTACACCAGAAAAAGGCCAAAGAATGGATTGTCTGAAACATTGTGTTAACAACACAAACAACAAGGAGTTCAATCATCCAAAGAACCATTTGAATATTTAAATACTGTTGTCATTTATTGAATGGGTACATTTTAAAAAGAGCTGCCACTATCTTATCTCTGTCAAGTTATAACAAGATCCTCCTCATGTTAACTCTAAACCAAAAGTGATTGGTTACTCAAGGTAAGAATAGCCTAACTCCCTTCCTTATCTATGTAGATATCATTCATTCACATATGTAAAGCCAGTTGAATGGTCAGGTGACATCGGTAGATAAAATCCAATGTTTGTGTCAACACAGTCAATTAATAATTGGATGATGTGCCTATACTAATCAAAATTTCAACTCTGGCAGGTTTGTTTAAATTATGTTTTTACATTCAGTTTACAATTATTGAGGCCTAATTTGTTTAATATCTAATATTGATTATGGCATTTGTTTTATATATTGTTGTACAGTAATACCCCGCTTAATGCTCTTTTTCATACATGTTTCATAATAATTTGGTAATGTTAAATTTCCAAAATAAATAATGATAACAGGACAGTCTAAATAACTGTATATTGTACACTTTGGTTAATGTTCCATTTGTATGAGAATATACACATACACAATACTTTATCATGTAGCAATATATATCGACACCTAGTGATATTTCACCAACTCCAGAAAGTAGCTACCAGATGAGATACACAACAACATAATATATTTTAAAATGATTGCTGGCACAATCTCTATTTATGCTATCTTATAATGATCCCATATAGAGCTGTTTCATTTAGTAGGAACTTATCTAGAGCACTAACCGAGGTATTACTGTATATGAAATCAGAGTATCAATTTCTTGTTTCCTATTTTTTCATATAAACATTGAGAAACACTTATCACAGTATGTTTTTCTTTTACTCTTTCACAACGTGTTAACTATTATGGGAGTGAGCTTTTAGATGTTCAAGAAAATGATTATTTAGACTGTGCACTCATCCTGATGTGAAATAATGGATTATGGTGGTTTTAGGTGTTTACTTAAATAACTGAAAAGTGAAGAAACCATGAATCTTTATTAGGTGTTTACATTTTAAAATATTTTACAAAAATATTTATTTTAAAACTTTTTAACAATTATGCGTTTAGAAAGATATAAATAGAATGTATTTTTTTAAAAATTTTAATTTAAAAAATAATATTTTAAAATCTATTTTACAAAAATATATTTATTAGGTGTTTACTAATTACTTACTTTTTAGGTGTTTACTTAAATAACTGAAAAGTGAAGAAACATTGAATCTTTATTAGGTGTTTACTTATTACTTTATTAGGTGTTTACATTTTAAAACATTTTATAAAAATATCTATTTTAAAATTTGTAAAAATTGTGTTTAGAAAGATATAAATAGAAAGTGTTTTTAACATTTTAAAAATCTATTTTACAAAAATATCTTTATTAGGTGTTTGCTAATTACTTACTTTTTAGATGTTTACTTAAATAACTGAAAAGTGAAGAAACATTGAATCTTTATTTCACTTTAGGATGAATGTACAGTCCATCTTTCCAAGTATCTGTAGAAATTTTATTCTTATACACTAATTTATTTGGACTGATGTTCTCACCATGATTGTTATAGTCATAACATTTCAGTCATTGTACCCTCCGCATTGTTTGGGTGTCTATCGAAGTTGGTAACCTTTTGGGAATTTCAAAGCGATCTCTTTATTCAATTCACGTGGGTAGATTGTTCTCCTTCCACTGTCCATGCTAGAGGATATAGTTGATTCTTCCTAATTAATTTGTCCTTCCAATGATGCTTGTCTGCCTCTGCTACTAAACCAGAGTATATGACTTTTCTGCACTACCCAACACTTTTATCCACTAGGCCATAGCCATGAGTGTACAGCCACTTTTATCCACTAGGCCATAGCCTAGTGGATAAAAGTGTAGTTGGTTGGGTAGTTCAAAAACGTCATATACATCAGTTAATATTGGGAGAATTGATATGTATTTTTAAAAATTGATATTCTCCATACACTCCAGAAGCTTTGAATGACAAATGCTCCAAATTCCACCCTCACACCATAAACAAAAATCCACCATGTTTGATAATGAGCTGCAGGCAGTTCAAACAAAATTTTCAATTATGCAGTCTTCAAGCTCACACATCTGCTGTTCAAATGAGGATTCATCTGAAGAGATAAGTGTGTACAAACTCCGATGGTCTGTCTACCATCTCAATGGCTCACTGCTTTCTCTGCTGAATGTTCACTGGTTTAAAAAGTGACTTACTTCTGGCTGCTCTGCCTTAACCCACATGATAAAGCTACCACACTGCTGGTTTTGACATGCATTGCCACTTCCAATGGGTTTCTTTTTCAATTTCTTATCTCATTGCACAAAGATACCTTTCCAATCACCCAGGTCAAGCGACACTAGTTTCCTTTCTTTCATTAGTGAACTCTACAATCACATGGTCCAGTTAAATATAGAATTTCCAATTTCAATTTGATTATGGGTCATCCCACGTTTGCTTTGGCCAACAATACATACATTCTCAAGATTTCTGTGCTCCTGGAGGCATTGTGAAGTGAATGTATAGTTATTTCTTTTTTAGTAAATTATCAATGAGTATATCTTTACTAAATATCAAATCTGAATACTAATACAAATCTATTTGCTTATCTTATGTCTATACATATAGGGAAGAAA
>VCCN01006924.1:3455608-3468953 GCA_006491835.1 Architeuthis dux
AGAGACTGAATACAGTTTTTTTGCTGGAAACTTTTGCACGCATCTAATATATTCTTAGATCACTTTTTTTTCATTTTCTTTTTATTTCTTAATCATTTCATTATTTTCATTTTCTTGTTCTAATTTTCTTTTTTTTTAAGTATTAAAAGTGTATATATGTGTGTAATTATCTAACAGAAATTTATTTCTTGATGTAAAATCAAGCATGAAATATATAAGCTAATGGTGAATTAGTTAGTGTGAAATATAAGTATTCTTTTTTTTTTTTTTTCATTAATCAAGTTTTCTGTTATATTTCCTTCAGATCTGATAATTTAAAATTCTTCTTTTTTTTTCCAATTAGAAACTGATTGTTCATACAATCCTAGCAGGATGGGCAGCATAAATTATTTCTTTGTGCTGAGCAATTGCCTTGATTGCATGCGGCCCTTTTGACTTTCTGAATGGCACGCTTAATTCCATGAGGAAAATAACGTTTTATTAAAATTTCATCTAAGCAAAAGGGAACATTTTTTGAAGAAATGAGCAAATTCCAGGATAAGTGGACAAATAATTACTTCTTTGTTGAAGTAAAAAACTGACCAATGTGTCTTATATGTTCTGAACCCCCCTCCGCATTTAAAGAATTTAACATTAAGCATTATTACACAACTAAACATTCCGGGTATGATAGATACATTTAAAGGAGATATCAGAAAGCTTAAAATTGAAACACTAAAGAAACAGATCGGTAGCCTAAATACGCTTTTTTCTAAAAAGCAAACAGAGCTCAGAGAAATGGTGCATGCAAGCTATGTTGTTAGCAAAAAAAAGTTCTTAACATTCTAAAAAGTATTCTGAAGGTGAATTTCTGGCCCGGTTTATGATTAACAATATCTCATGCGGCCCACTGCTCGAAAAAGGTTGCCCATGCCTGGTTTAAACTGAACTCCCTCAAAGTCTGCTTTCGGTGGCCATTGAGCTCAATGCCAAATCACTTCTTATTTATAGAATTTATATTATAATTATTTGCAAATGAATAAGGGAAACTACTCTATAATTAGCATTTAATATACCTGGCTTTATCTCCCTTGAGAAATCAGATCATTATTATAATATAGATTATCATTTAAATGGTTCTTCGGACAATTGAACTCCTTCTTGTTGTTTACGTTGTAAACACGATGTTTCGGCTGATCCATTCTTCAGCCCTTTTCAGGTGTAAAAGTCTGATAGGGTAAACGATGCCAAAACATCATGTTTACAACACAAACAACAAGAAGGAGTTCAATCGTCTGAAGAACCATTTGAATGTTAATAACCCTTCTCAAAACTATAGAAAATATAGATTATCATGTTGTGTATGAACACAGATCCAAACTATTGTTATTAAGTTGCTAATTGGACTGGAAATTGCTTTATTCTCCAAGTTAGAGAATTTTAACAGTGTTGCGTTAATGAAAGTCTTATGTAGCACTAAGCACCATTTTCTTTTTTGTTTAGGTAACTTAGAAATGAATATATAGCAAATCAATATTTCTTAACAATGAATATATAGCAAATCAATATCTCTATGGGATATGTAGCACTAAACATACAGAAATCATATCATTATATTATAGATTATCAATCATTTTTTTTAACAATAAAGTACATATGTTTGTGACACCAAGCTCACCATGGCTAATTATACCAAATAGCAACAGAGATATCTTGGGACACATTTTTTATCAATGGATCAAAAACCTCCTTTGATTATATCTTTTGAAATGCATTATCAATCTATCATAAATGATTTTTCAGATATCATCAGTTACTTATATAATCTCTATTTTAAAAAAAAATAGAGGCTGTTTTATATAAAAACTAATTATTGATAAATTTAGCTTATTATCCATTGATATTCAAAAACATTGGTGCACACCTGGATTTTCCTATACATTTTTATAATATAAATACTTGTTTGAAGGTTCAAGCATATTAAAATATACTCTAAAGAATTTATCAAACTGAGTCTCCTGTTCTATAAAACAAGGCTTTACTTTTTTTTTAGAGGAGCTAGTACTGAACAAGGCCATTACACTAACAGGATGATTTTGTGATTTTTATTTTGTTACTGCTTGACAGGCATAAAAAATGAAATAATACTACCTCTGTCCTATAATAGTTGTTACATTTGCATATGAATTTCATACGCTAAATGTAACAACTATTATGGGACAGAGGCAGTATTTATTTATACTTTTCATGTGTAATTTTACATTAAGATAAATTCAGTCTGTTATGCAATAATTCTAACTATATATATTCACTTGTAATGCATGTAAATTTGTTTCGTTTCTGTTGACTTTGTTACCAATAACATTTGTTCATTTGCTTGTCCTGACTTTGTGTCTGTTTCTTTCTGATTACTTTTTTTTAATTTCATTTATTCATCCATATCTTTAAAAAAAAAAAACCCTGCTCCCATAATCCTCCTCCTTTAAAACACAAACTATTCCCTAAAACTTCCTGTGCATCAAATTTTTACATACAGATTCTAGTCAGTCAACTAGACCTGTGAAGTTCTAAATAAATTTTTAAAAACACAGGGCATTAAATTTCCTAGACTCTATCAGACCTGGCCACCAAAGAATTGTTTGATTTGCACTCAAAAATAACCTTTAAGTGAAATATTGATAGCAGCCATGAGAGTATCAGTTCAAACACTACTGTCATGGCTACTATCATATTTCACTTCAAGGACATATTTTAAGTGACTATATTGTTTTTTAAAAAACTAGGGAAACGCCCAGTCATTAAATACAATATACTGTATTTGATAAGACACTCCCTTTTCCCCCAAAAAAATGTCTGAAAAGATAAACGTAAAATTCATTGTCCAGAACTTGAAGAGCAGTTTTTAAAAAAAATGGGTGATAAAGGAATTTAGGGAAATGCATTCTTTTTCTTAATATTCCCTGCTGAAATTAGGGGTGTCTTATATGGCATCAAATACAGTAACTCTTGCAGTATGCTTTACTTTAAGTTAGCTTCAGTTCATTTTACCTTCGAAAAGTTAAATATGTACAGATTTAGAATCAATCTTTGCCAAGGAAGCTGATAGTTTAGGTTTTAGGAACAATCGACATTAAAACTTTATAATGCTCAATGTACACATGGATTTTGTATAGATTGGTAAAACAGGGAAACCGCAAAGTAAATTAGAATAAAGATTCCAATCCTTATAAAAAGGATGATTGAGCTTACCATATAAGGTTGGAAGACTATATAAAAAAAAGAAAATGCATTGAAGATATTTTCCAATATACTGCTCAGTTTTAGCTTTGGAGACAAACTTATAAAATAAACTATGGTAAAGACTTAGCCATGGGCTAACAAAAATTTCAGATGATGATAGCAAGACAATGCAGTAAGATTTGACAGATTCAAAGATTAACCACCTTGATCTAATAAATAGTGAATCTGTTTTCTATCTAATTTTCTATCTAATATAGTTATCTCGATTAAATGTTTGATTTAGTGGCGAATATCTGTAGAATTTTAGCAAAAATAAATCAATATTTTCATATGAAAATTCAGTCCTTTTTTATTTTTATTTTTTTCATTGTTTGAATTTTTCTTATTCAGACTGTATATTCCTGCTTTGTGTCATAAGATTACAGTGTTTTAATTAGTACATTCTCTTTGGATGACTTAATGTGGAACTCTCTTATGTTTGTTGTCTTTATTTTAACAAGATATTAGCTTTTGTTCAGCTGGTCATCCACTGCATCCCAGTCTGTCTCAAGATGTCCTATGTCTTACCTCTGGACCCAGGCACAGTGTTGCCAACTCAAAAAATATTTTCGTGCTACTTTGAATGCCAAAAAGCACTAAATTCTTTTTTTAAAAGCCAAGAATGGCCAAAAACCACCAAAAAGAGGCTAAAAATTGTTGAAGATAGCCAGAAAATGGCAAAAAAACGGCCTATATGTTTTAGGCGCAAATGTCACTGCCAAAACAAGTAACATGCTAAATCTAGCAAGAAATGCACTAAATCGGCAACACTGCCCAGGCAAACGGATGAGAGAGTGAGGCTGACAATATGCGCAACTCTCCCCTACTTTAATCCAAGTCAAGCGTAAGTCATGACTTCATATCCTGTTTACTCAGAACTGAAGCCATGGTCATCTTCAAATATGAAGGACGAACAACATCATTATCATTATCATGATAAATCTTTTGTCTTTACAGGAATACCTTGAATAGCATGGAACATTTTGGAATGAATTAACTGCACTAATCAAGGTTTACCTGTATAGTGTTAGGGAATATAAACATCTATTGATTTCACTGATGTTTTATTTTTAAGAAATATCAATATTTCCGAGAAAAGAAATCATCCAGTGATAAACCAGAGGGTTTGTGAATCAATAAATACATGTTCCAATGTTGCATGACCCATACAAATATTTATATATGAATATTTGTGATGCTTCTAGTAATTTTTGAAATAGTTTATTACCTTTAACTTTACCTATCTCATAAACCAGTGCCAGGTGGTTGGGGCATTACATAATTTCATCATGGATATGTCAAGGTTTGACGGACCTCATTCCTCTTCAGGCTGGTTTGGAACCAGAATTGTCCGTCTCCTAGACTGGTTGCCAACAATAGCTAGAGGTCTAAGTCTGCCCTATTAATTACCCATAGCTGGGGCAAGGGGAGAGAAGAGATGGATTCAATGCCTTTCCAAAGCACATTAGTGCAAAGTGAACACAAACTGCCTAAGCCAGGGTTTGAACTTGATTCGCCGATTCCATTCTCTGTGCTGTTAACTGTTTGGCCATCCGCGTCTCCTTTAAATAGTTCATTAGAATGAATTCAAATGTATTTTTAACAAACCTCATATATCCTTCGATACATCAATCAGAGTTACCTAATAAATATAAAAAATTGATGAAAATAATGAGTCAAATGTATCTAGTTAGGAATATAGAGGTGTGCAATGCTGTCTTGAGGGCCCTGTCGACTGGGCCTAGAATACGCCAACTGCATCCCCTGCAGAGGGGTAAGACACCCCCCCCACACACACACACACAAACAGGGGCCGCCTGTACTTTCATCGCAAGACTCTAGTTTAAAAAGAAAATAACCTTTCACCAAAGTCGCAAGACTCTATTAAAAAAAATAACCTTTCACCAAAGTCGCAAGACTCTATTAAAAAAAATAACATTTCACCAAAGTTGCAAGACACTATTAAAAAAAAAATAACCTTTCACCAAAGTCGCAAAACTCTATTTAAAAAAAAACCCTCCAACTTTCAAAATTTTAAACTGTTTTTGGCATTAAATGATCCATCAAGGGTTGATATGCCACTAAACAAATCAATCAATGCTCTCTTGAAGCTGTGCACCATTGCCGGATTTAAGCATAAGCTATAGATTGAAAATAACAAAGCATTCAATTATACTCAAGAGGATTGAGTGCTCACATTTTCATCAATGAGAGTGTACTGTCAAAATAATTTTCCCCACTTTCTGAACGACGAATACAACCCTTCTTTATCATAGTTCTCCGTTGTTGTTTATTTCTGTGGAGCATAGGGCTGCAACCACTCTGCTGCAGTTTCAGTAGCAAATAGTTTTTACGACATGGTGGAGTTGTTAGCCCCACACACAATCCTTCTCCTTTACCCATGCTTGGGACCAGCTATGGTGACTGCCAAGCTGTAGGATTTTTTTCTGTTAGAGTAACTTTCTCTTAGATGGACTGCCTTACAGCTCCAACTACCCTGCTATTTAACCATTGCTGGGGTGGGGGTGGATTCATGCCTTTCTTAAGGACAATAGTGCAAAGTGAACGCAAACAGCCTTGGCTGAAACTCTAACTCTCCTCGCTGATTCCATTTTCTGTATTGGTAACTGTTACACCACTCCGCACCTTCTAGTTCTTTGTTACTGGCAGATAATCAGAGAATATATCAGTCCAAACATTGTAACCTTATGACACCCTGCATGAAAGAGCAAAACAATCTGGATAAACAAACTTCCAGCAATGATCTCAAACTTACCACGTTCCAAAACCCCTTAGCTGAATTACTTATCTTATTTTATAGTTTTCCAAATCCTAATTTCCCTGTGCATGCCATGCATTATTTATATTTTTTGTTTAATAGAACCTTCTCTTTGCATTATCCACACCTCATAGGTTTTATTTTCATTTCCACCTTAATATAATTCTGTTGTTTCCATTGCGTTTCCTTTTTATAGAACAAAGCCTGACAAGGAGCAGCCAAAGAGCTCAAGGTATTTCATCCATTCACACAGTTTTCCCTTCACTAAAAATGCCTTCTATCATAAGTTCATCTTTTGACAATGATATGGTTAACAAGCTCCTTCAGCGATTCTTTCTCTATTTTATTTCTCTATTTAACTAAAAAAAAAAAGGATTTGAGTGATAAGTGCCCAATGCACTATTTTTAAAAAGTTGATATTTTTTAGAGCTGCAATGCTCATTTTTTAATTATTTTGAAGCTTGAACACTCTGCATTATGATTCATAGTGTTCAAGCTTAAAAAAAAAAAAGAACTGAGCATTGTAACTCTAAAAATAACAAAAAAATAAACTTTTTTTTAAATGGTGCGTTGGGCACTTATCAAGCACGGCCACTCATTTTCTTTTGTATAGAACAAGACTTGGTTCATGTGAGAACTATAGTATGATCTATCAGAGAAAATTTCAGGATGATATTATTACTACTACTAATACTACTAGGGTGTGTAAAAACAATAACAAATATGGTGCTGAGAGATCAGGGGAAAATAAAGAATAAGTTCAAAGGTTAGATTTGATCTTCTGTAACCGTGAAGGCTCTGGTAGCTCAATTGGTAGAGCAATGGCTTTACATAGGCAGCTTCCCAAGGTAAAAGGGATGCAAGTTCAAGTCTCACCTAGGGATTATTCTTCATTTCCTATCTGCGCTTTTTACTCACTGCTGTAGACTGAAAAGCAACTAAAATTAAGTTGAAAGAGATACTAATCAAAAATTGGTAATGGTTGATAATGCATCATCTAATAAAAATAAATCATGATAATATTACTATTACAGGGAGTTGTTTGTCAAATCCATATTCTCCTGCAATTTTTATTCTATGGTTATATTAAATTAATATTTGATGTGTGTATAAACAAGTTGAATGAGGTAAGAATCAACAAAGGCCAGCTTCTCTATTACTTTTGATTTCAAGAAGAGGAATTTCATGAAGATAATATTTCAACTAAATATAAATATTGATTTATCTATCAAGTTCGTTTTTACTTGAAAGCAAAAGTAGAATATGTAAATATGTCCTACTTTCTAAGTCAAAATTTTCCGTTACTTGGAAATGTTCTCAGAGGAGTAAAAGCATCAGATTTGTGAAAACCTTTCCTTATCTTTTTATCTTTTGGTGCAGACCACTTTATAATCTTGTCAATCGTATTATATTTAAACTTGAATAAGACTGAAAAGGTACAATGCACCACTGATTTTTTTCTTTCCTGTCATATTTCCAAAACTTTTGCTAGATTAATGATTTTGCTTCACCAATCAAGGTCAAGTAAATACTAATAGTCAAGACTCATAATTTTTCTAATGTCCCTTTGCTTGGTAAATTATTATCTACACAGAATTTTAGTATTTTGTCAAACTAATAGTTTCTTGGTGGACAAGTCCATGGATATTTCTTGACAAACCAATCTCAATTTGTCTTGCAGCTATTGGAGACATTATAGTCTAATTTTTTTAACAGTTCAACTTTTTGGGGTTCAGTATTAACTGATGTTTATAAGCTTCACACCACTGACATTTATATCTCAATTATAAGATATTTTCAGGTTTAACAGACAACCATTTTGCTTCTAATCACCTGGTTTTGAGAGTTAAAAGCAGGAACATTATGCAAGTACCAAATTTGTTGCTATCAACATAACAAGGCATGCATTTAGTCATATTCTATGGTTCTGGATGCTAAATTTCTGGAAAATGTTTTTTTAATAGAATTAATTGTTAAATGAAAAAAATGCAAATTCTTGTTCAGAATCTTTTAAGCAGATTACCAAACTAGTAAATTAATTTTGATCCCCTCTGCTCAAAATCCATAATGATCCCTGCAATCTCAGGAAATAAAAACAGATTTTGTCCTTGTTCAAATAATTATGAGCAATATTTTTTTTATCAATGATAATTGATACATAGGGGGTCATTATGGATTTTGAGCAGGGGGTGGGATCAAAATTAACTTACTAGTTTGGCAACTCTTCCATATAGCAATGTGAGTTCACTTTTTTAATCTCCTTAAAAAATTCTGAACAAAATTTTAGAAGGATAGAAACAAAAAAACTTGCTTTTTTTCATTTAACAATTTAATTCTATTAAAAAAACATTTTCCAGAAATTTAGTATCCAGAACTACAAAATAAGACTAAAAGCATCCGTTATGTTGATTGCACAAAATTTGGTTCTATTCTATAAATTTGGTTCTTCTTGCATAATGTTCCTGTTTTTAACTCTCAAAACCAGGCGGTTAGAAGCAAAATGGTTGTCTGTTCAAATACTTATGACAGGTACTGTATCTCTCAATTATAAGAAATTTTCGGTTTTATATATAATCAAAATAAGATGGGTACTGTCTGTATTTCCTTACACAATAAGTCGAAAAATGTGTATGTATTCTAATATCACTTGATCAAAAATTTATAATCTAGAAAATAATTTTTTGCTTAAACACCAAAAAGGTTATATTAATTTAAAATGATGAATTTTAATGAATTTAAAACCTAAAATAAACTTATTGGTTTTGTCTACATCAAATTTATTTTATCCTATAAATGTTAACATTTAAATAACAATTACTACTATTTTTATAGAATTCTTTTAAAATAAAAACAGTAATATACAGATAATATACTTTTGGTTAACCTTGGGTATTTTTAGTATAGTAAATTTTGAAACCTTGAAAAAGTAAAAACTTTCAAAAAGTATTTTTTAAATGTTCCCCTTGTAATATGATGTTATAATTGATAACTTGTATTGATTTCATATAATAGATAGAAATAGTTTTTATAAGAATAGCCCAACCCATTCCTCATTTTGACCAACCTCATTTTTATTGTGTTGTGATTTTCGGGCTTGTAGTTTTAGTTGACTAATGCACCAGTTTTAGATTTTAGTATTGTTTATTTTAAGCTTTTACTTGATCATTAAACATTTCATCTCAGAAATAATAAGGTTGAAATTAATTATAAATAGGTGTAAGACCACGGGAGAGCATAATAAGCATTGCTAAATATTACATCTTTATTTATATCTGAGATGTAGTTTTTCTACAAGTGATATACATCCCTATATATATTAAATTGACCATCATTAACAGAATTGTTCACCTGTATCAAGAAAGTGGATCAGCAGCCAGAAAAATTTGATCTGGAAATAAAAAGACCCTCGAGATAAGCGAAAACTGATTTACGACTGAACCATCAAAATCTATTGTGTATATCAGGCCTTCCTAAACTTTTTGATTCACGACCCCCTTTTGATAAAAGAAATTTGTCGCGGCCCTCATCAATTTTTCACAAGGGATCTTTTTAGATTTTGTCCTAACCCACTAAATGGGATAGTATCCAGAAGTTTATTTCATCAGGGCCGATTAGTATTGCCAAATGTACGATTGCAAGGTTTTATGTTTTTTGCAATAACCAGCAAATAATGATCCTAAAGATAAAATATTAAAAAACGAATTTTTTAAAAATATATTTTCTCAATTGCACCCGTGACCCCCTTGAATTTTTACGCAACTTCCACTTCAGGAAGGCCTGGTGTATATAATGCTTATAAAGTAGTTTTTTCTATTTTTGAGCTACATTGCCTGATAAAACATCTAGTAAATATCATTTAGAGATTACTGAAGGAGTTAACATGACCTTCAAGTTGATTCTATTTTAAAGATAAAGCAGAAGCGAGAGACTTGTTTATGCATTGAAAAACCAGCTGGAAGCAAAATTTAATTGATTTTATTCAATGACATTTAAGACTTGTTTTCAAAAAAAATACTGTTTAAAATTTTTTTTAATAATTTTTTTAGATCTAACTGAAAGTTGATGTTCAGATGGGAGGGAAAATTATGTTCTTATTTTCTTTTGTTACCTTTGATTCTGATCCCTCCCTCCCTTCCTCTCCGTTTTTTTTTTTTTTTTGTTGTTTTTTTTTTTTTAAGAAATATCTTGCAACTTTAAAATCTAAAATTATTTCCAGACTTTTCTTCACAGTACAGTTCATATAGAGGCAGTGATCTGCTGTACAAGATTCTGTAAAAACAATCAATTATTAATGGAATTAAAATGCCAGCTCATCGACTGAGCAAATAAGGCTAGGAATATCATTTTCTGTTTCACTTGATCCACTTCACACTATTTAGTTTATTCAACAATTATAATGAAACATCCATCAACATCTTCGGTAGTGAAATAGTTGATTAAACCAGCCTTTCTCAAGAGGAGCCATATGGCAATAGGAAAACCATTTTTCTTACTTTCTATTTCTCTTTTTTATTATCACTGATTGGCATCATTTCTGTTTAGTCCACATTTTCTTTTGAAACAAATGTTATGAATTTTAAAAGATTACAGCAACAAAATGGCTGGCCAGTGATTGTAGAATTATTTAATAACTTGAGTCTTTCAAAATTCTCTTCTTGATGCTTAAAATATGTAAAGAAACATTAATGAAGTAAGTTGTCAATGGTTGAATTCAAATCCACTGCCATCCCTGAATATATCATACTTGGATGTTCTCATTTTTTTGTTGACAGGCCCGGATAACATCAAGTGAGATCAATCATATTGAAGAACTTAAGAATCATTGCGATTAAGTTAGTTAAAGTATAATGTTCATATAGATGACAAGTCTTAACTAACTTATTTCTAAGGGCTCAATTCCAGCCACTGGCTATTTTAGTGTTCCATAAGATTATACATTCTATTTGTATATGGGTAGATAGACATTGTAACAATTAGATCATTGCAAGATCTATTCCCATGCCATCAGTTTCCTGATACTATTTTTATTTGGAGCAGAATAGTAATAAATTTAACTGCAAACAATCTTTTCTTTGTCAATTGCCCTAATTCTCAAATGAAAATTAGCATCTACGAGCAAAACAATTCAAGAAAACTTTCTCTGTGTTGGGCTACATTTGAAAAAGAAATAGAACAAAATGATGTATTATGTAAAAAGATTCGGGTAATAATGCCATTGATACTAGGAAGATACTGTCAACATTTAAATTATTAAAATATTATTTATTTCATTAAAAATATTACTATAAATTAAATGTAACTTTTTTTCCTTTTTTTTTTTTTTTTTTTTTTTTTTTTTTTTCTTTTCTTAGCCAGAAGCCAAAGTTGTGGCTTTTTTCCTAACCAACATTACGACTTTCTTTCCTACAATCTTAAATTGGACCCCTAATCTTTTAGACCTTTCATGTTTGGTGGAAGGGAGACTGAATTTGATAATTCAAAATGGCCTTGAAATATTGTTACATTTTTTTTTTACTCGCTCATTCATCTGTTTCATACACAGGCCCTGTAGATTGGATAGAACTTAATTAAGGGTTCTTTTTTTATGTTAGCTAGCTCACAATTGACATACTTCATTTGATAGCAAAACCATCAGAACTAATCTCACATCGCAACATCTTTTCTCTTGATCAATGCCTGCTTTTTTCTGGCAAATCATCTTCTGCTTTCTCATTTCATCTCATCTGTATTTAACAAGACTTTTCTCTTTTTTTCTTCTTTATTCTTTCTGTTTTGGCTTCTTTTCCTTCTTTCATTTATTTTCCTGAATGAATTATTCAGACTTTCTCACCATTCTGGAACGCATACTAACCAACAAGCATTAAATATCTTCTGCTTTTCTTTATCATATTATTTGAGTTCCGTTTAAAATTTTTTCTCCTCTTGCAGGATATTGGACATCCGCAAAGCCAATGCTTTATATAAAGAGAATGTGCCTGTACTTTTGTGTGTGTGTGTATGTATGTATGTATATATGTATGTGTATATATATATTAGTTGGTGCAAAAAGTATCAGATACATTACAAAGTTTATTTTAATATACAGCTTCAAAATTGACAGAATTTGAACCAACGTTTTCTGATTTTTGAACATTACTTTTCAATGTTCAAACTTGTTAATTTTTTATTTGTTAATCTTTGGTCATAATTCTGTAAATTTTGAAGCTGTATAAGTAACTAAAAAATTTTTTGTATGTATTGGATAGTTTTTGCACCCACTGTATATACAGTACCTGTCATAAGTATTTGAACAGACAACCGTTTTGCTTCTAGTCACCTGGTTTTGAGAGTTAAAAACAGGAACATTACACAAGAAGAACCACATTTTTTGCAATCAACATAAGGCATTTATTCAGTCATGTTTTTATGGTTCTGGATACTAAATTTCTGGAAAATGTTTTTTTTAATAGAATTAAATTGTTAAATGAAAAAAGATTTTTGTTTCTATCCTTCTAAAATTTGTTCTGAATTTTTTAAGGAGATTAAAAAAGTGAACTCACATTGCTATATGGCAGTTACCAAACTAGTAACTTAACTTTGATTCCCCCCCTGCTCAAAATCCATAATGTCCCCTGCAATCTCAGGAAATAAAAACAGATTTTGTGCTTGTTCAAGTACTTATGAGCAATACGCTTTTATCATTGATAATTTATACATAAAAAAAAGTATTGCTCATAATCATTTAAACAAGCACAAAATCAGTTTTTATTTCCTGAGATTGCAGGGGCCATTATGGATTTTAAGCAGGGTGGGTGGGTCAAAATTAATGTGGTTCTATTCTATAAATTTGGTTCTTCTTGCATAATGTTTCTGTTTTTAACTCTCAAATTCAGTCGATTAGAAGCAAAATGGTTGTCTGTTCAAATACTTATGACAGGTACAGTATATGTATGTATTTCCACATACATACATGTCTCTTTATATTTATTTGTATAAATTTGTATATCTGCATTTTTGTTTGTGCATATATGTACCTATAATATATGTGTGGGCTATATAACAGAATGTAAGTGTATGTGTGTGTGTGCGTGGCTTTTTGTGTGTTGCATAGCTTTATCTCTTTGAGCATGTATATGATTTTCTAAATAAATGTATAGGTGTGAGTATACGTCCATAGATTTTGTCTATATATGAGTATGTGTCAATGTATGTGTCATGTAAGTTTGTATATTCTTATTTCTATAATGTTATGTATGTATATATGTTAAAGTATATGTTATGTATTCTCATGTGTATACTTTGGTCTGATCTGAATATATATATATATAT
>VCCN01006924.1:3481457-3530379 GCA_006491835.1 Architeuthis dux
AATTTATATTATTCATATTATTTTCAATAATGTAAAGTTGTTTACAACAATGAATTTAATAGCATGACAATGAATTTATAACAATGAATGTAAATTGTTCTAATTTTTATATTCTTTGTTAAATGTTATGAGCATGATCTCTGCCACTCGATCCAATAAGTATGGTTGTTCCTAGAAGTGCACACTGTCATGTGTCCTCCTTGGAGCAGCGTGGGCTTGAGAAAGGGACCGAGTGCACAGTCTGGTCTTACCTTGGCAAGATATTCTGTTAATCAGTGACAGAGCATTCGCTGAGACTGTCATAGAACAATCTTGTTGCATCTGGTATTCCCAGATGGTCACCCATCTGCGTAATGACCGGACTCGACAACGCTTAACTTTGGTGATCTTATAAGAACTGGTGTATCCAACATGATTAGGCCATATATAAATGTTATAAGCCAGTTACTCTTATCTAAGAGATCCTATCCCAAAGTGATCAGAATAAGCGGCTTCTTCTATATTTAATTTTTCTTCTTTGATTTTTCAGTTAGCGGAATGGCAGGACCGGTATGATGAACTTATGGAATTATTTGAAGAAGTCCAGGATGAGTTGCGCACACTTCGTCGGAAACACAAGCCAAGTGCCTCCAAGCACTTTACGTCATCAACATCACTGATGAGAGGTGATTCATTGGCTTCCGAATTAGAAACTTCAATGCGTAGTGAAATTGAGTATCCTCACGGCTACTCACCTGCTGAGAGAAGGTAAGAATCCTCTATCTTTTTCATAATTTGAGTTTTGTGTCCAACTAGTAGATCAGTGGTTCTCAGAGTCCCAGGTCACATTCCTCCCCTTGGGATCCCAGGTTTCCCCAATCCCTTCCCCATTTTGAATTGTCATCTTGTAATTTTTTCATTTCCATTATACATTCCTCCCCCGGCTAAAATTTCTCCCCAATTCCTCACCTGGCTAAAGTGGGTTTTCAGTGTCCCAGGTCACATTCTGTAATTTTTTCACTTTCCATTATACATTCCTCCCCTGGCTAAAATTCCTATCCAATTCCTCCTCCTAGCTAAAATTCCTCCCCTGAGAGCCAAGTGCCTCCCGTTTGAGAATCACTTGGTAGAGCCACCCCGTATTTGTAGTAGTGTAAAAAAGGCCCATTTTCTTCAAGTTCACTTATAATCTACTTATGAAGTAATATTATACATACAACAAAATTAATGGGTACATTTCCAGAACAACCAAATTATTTTAAATCCTAATTTGAGAAAATATGTGACCCAGTCAACAATACAATGGAAGTATTTTTAAATATTTTAATGTATTTTTTCAAAATATTTTCAACTCTTTTCTATTAATATTTTTGCAAATACTTTTAAGTATTTCATATTATTAATTACCGAGTTAATTTTGTCTCTCTTATTTCTTTTCTATTTTTATTGTTAGGATTCATAATTGGAAAATATTTGAAACTGCTCGAGCTGCTAAAAGAGCAACTCAAAAAATGAAAGAACGACGTAGCAGCTCCCTTCTACTCAAGGTGCCAAGTGGTGAAAGCAGTACGGAGTCCGCATCAACATCTGTGAGAAGTTCGTTGTATCTCTCCGATGGAGAGTCCTTTGCTAGCGATGGCTACAATGCTGATCTAGAAAGTGTTTGTGGGTAAGCAAACAATTCTCTCTCTCCCTCTCATGTGATGATTCACTCTGTTTATTTGACCAGAGATCATAAGGTTACTTTAACCCTTTTAAGACTAAGGTGCTTAATACCTGAATTTTTAAAAGAGCATAAAAAAAAAAATGTTAATTTTTATTTAACAGGTAAAATAGAAAACTATTCTTTTGATAAATAAAAATTTTCCAAATTTTGAAGAACCAAAATCATGATGAGATACATTTGCCCCAGTAGACATTTATCCCGAGACATATTTGCCCCAGTAGACATTTAAGCCAAGAAAATCTCATTTACTTTATTTTTCATGACACATACGTCCCAGTAGACATCTAAAAGTGACCTATGGGACACATATATACAAGCAGTCATAAAAACCTTGGAATATATATGTACCAGAAGTCTCAAAAGAGTTAAACTGGAAAGACAAGAAAACAAAGTAAAAACATTCATTTTCTATACATTCTCTAATATCCTGACATCCTTACATCAGATGTTGGTCCTATGGTGAATATTTTCTTTTTGTGCCAAGGGAGATAACCATTAAGAATCTATTGAAGATGCATATTAACTATTGCCAAGAAAAGCTATTAATATTATATTTTGTCTGATGTATTAAATATGAGAATAATCGGCTTTCTATTTCGATGAGGCTATTTTACATTGTGCAGTTTTGATTTTGCTAATAAATCTTTTGTCAATCTTGCGTGATTCCATTTTACCACAGGTATCTGTGCTTCCGGATAAAAAAGTAAGTAGTGCCCTTACGCTGGCTACGGCTTCAGCTGTCTCTGCTTGGGCTTCACATATCACATCAGAGCTGGCCCGACGCATAAGCAAACTAAGCAGCTGCTTAGGGCACCGTGGCCACCAGAGGGCCCCCAAGAAGCATTCAAATTCTGCTTTGGGCCCCATAAATGCGATGGGGGCCACCAAATCAAATTCTGCTTGTGAAATAGACTTAGAAGCAATAAGCACCCGAAGTGGTGGCACTCACTTCACACTTGTGCAATTTTACCCATAGCTCTGGGGGAGAGCAGGATTCATGCCTTCCCCTCGGACATTAGTGCAAAGTGAGCACAAACTGTCTCGGCCGGAATTTGAACTCTGCTCGCTGAGTCTATTCTCCGTGCCGTTACCCGCTTGAAAAACCATCAATTCCCTCAGATTCCATGTGAGATTCGCCATTATCATAGCAAAATCTAAAAATTCTCAACTGCTTGCTTTTTGAGGGTATCCGGCGAATTCATAACAAACAAATTCATAGCAGGTGATTTCATAGCCAAAATACCTATTTCCTAGACACTTTTTCATAACCGGAACGTTTCATAATGAAACTGATTTTTATCATGCTATGAATTGTTTCAGCTATGAAAAGTGGCTAGGAAATAGACGTGGCTATTATTTTGGCTATGAAATTGGTGTGAGTGCAACTGCATACCCCACAATATTATTTTTTGGTTGCAAATCACGCCAAATTCTTTTGCATTGTTTAAGTTTTAGGGGCATCTTAATTCAATACCTCTGGCTACAATGCGTTTCGGATACTTAGATGTATACAAAATGATGATAATATCCCAAGTTTGGGTGATTATTCAAAAAATACAATAAAAAAAAAAAAAAATTTTTAAATAAAAAACATGACACCTCAAAAACTATTTGGACCTTCAAAAATGACATGATTTGGAAAATTACTTGAAAAAAAAAATAATAATAATAACTTGATTAGGAGATTACCCGACACAAACATACCAAATTTAAACAAAGATTTTTTTTTCAAATACCCCTTTCGGCATGAAATGACCTATAAGAATTGATACACCGTTAAACAAAATCTTACTTACTTAGAGGTTGCATACAGATAAACGAAATCAGATTTTTAGTGTTGTATAGATATTTTTCAATGCTTACAAGCTTATTTTGGGGGTTGATTTTTATTCTGCTTAGATTTCTTTTTGACACGATCATGTTGTGATCTCTGGTTCAATATACATTTTAAAAATTACTATACGCTCTGTTTTGTATATATTTAATTGTGTATCTGTTCCATTGTTTTTTTCTAAATTTTTACAACTATTTTCTATTTGTGTTCCTTCCAATGTAATTATGCCCCTCATTGTTTTTAAGCTGGCTGTCAGTCAAAGCCCAGAGGTAAATTGATTATCATTGCTGCTTAGTCTGTTTTTTTTCTGATTGTGCATTTTAAATGCATTGCTAAAGTAGATTTTCTAGAGTTTGATCATTCACAGTTATGTTATGGTCACTTTAGGTGACCGAAATGGTTATTCTTAGTCTTTCCTCGGTTTAAAAGAAAATAAAGACTTAATTCACTAAAAGAAAGTGAAACCCTTTTATCCTATTAGTCTTAACCCTTCCATGACTAACCTATTTTGGTGTTTCATGCCTGAATTAAAAGATCGATGGGACATAGATATCCCAGCAGTCATAGAAACCTCAGGATATATATGTCCCAGGAATCTCAAAAGGGTTAAAATCTGAAAGCTAAAATTTTTCATTGAAACCCATAAGAACCCACTGTGACACCAGCATTACATACAATTTAATTGATCTGCTCAGTCTGTTATATAATATTATATTTTATCATTGATTTTAACTCGTGAAGTGTATTAAGTGACAGCTAATGAACATCCTGGTGCAGTCACGTGACTGTGTCTCAATTTGCCTACCCATAATCCCACATAATGTTCCTCCAAGTAGAAATGGTTCTGGGTTCTTATGGTTTGCTTTCTAAGTGTAGAATGTTTTTTGATAGCCTGCAGTGAACTGAAATTTTTGAAGCTTTTAATTTAGTTTTCAACATTTTTCATCAAACCATCTGGAGTTCATGCATTTTACTTCTCTACCTTATTTGTTAAACAATTTTATTTGATACTAAAATCTGAAGTGAACCATTTTGATTTTCCCTTTCATTCACTTATCAGCATTTCATCACTGATGTCTCCTTTATTAAAATGTCTTAGATAAAAACTTTGTATTCCTTTTTTCGTGAGTCTCTTCAACACTAGTTGGAATAAATATCATCGACTAAATCTTCACTTGGTGAGAATTAAGTTTAAAAATGTTATGAAGTGTTCCCGCCTGCAATATGCCATAATCCTGGTCATCTGTGACTGGGGAAGAAAAGTATAATGTCTAGTTCTAGTGCACTTCCCCATTGCACTAGAATATGAGATATGTTAAAAATAAAATGTCTTAGCTTATTAAATTGCGAATGCTGTTTACGTCACATTTTTTTCATTTCGAGAATTGACGTAAAAATATATTCCTCTTTCTTTGCCCACTCTCTCTTTCCTTCCTTATGAATGCTTTGAACCTTTTTCAATTTGATCTGAAAGAAAGTGATTTGGGCATTCAGAGACCAGTCGATGTTCGTTGAGGTAAAAAAAAGGTACTATGAAAAAATTAAAACTAAATCAATTAGAGTAAATGTGTTTTATGGCTAACTCAATAACATTTCTGTTTTATTGTGATTGATGGCAGCTCAGTTCTATCTGTGAGTCAGGGCTTTTATCTTGCAATAGTCTATAACTTGCAATAGACTATCTTGCAATGGATAACTATTATACTTGCCACCTTCTGAAGTTAATGGGTTAACTCCATTTCACTGTAGCTATCAGATCTTTTTAACTGGTTTCTCCCTTTGAGAACAAGTTCAATGATGGATGATTTTTTAAAATAAGAATATTTCCCAGTCTTGTGAAAATTGAGACATCTTCCCACGACATAAATCTTTAAAAAAAGATTCAAGTTACTTTCTTTGCTTCTTTTTGTATTTACATACGTGTCTCGTCACCTCAGCCATTTGTTTTATTACTCTCAGTATGGAATTGATCTGTGAGAAAGTTTTTCTTTGTAAAGAATTATTTCCTTTCTATAACCTGAAATTTCAAATCCACCATTCACGGGAATAGAAATAGAGTAACTGTGTAAGATGCTCTGTCAAATTTCTATCATGTAATTGTTTTTTTAATCAGAAAATTGTTTAAATGTTTCATAATTATCTGTATTAAGTTGGGCTTAACTTATTAATTAACCCATTAAATGCGAATGACAGAAATGTCCGTCATTGCAGTTCTATGGCTAACTCAATAACATTTCTGTTTTATTGTGACTGATGGCAGCTCAGACACGATTATGTTGTGATCTCTGGTTCAATATACATTTAAAAATAATATTAGTAGTAATAATGGGTTAACACCGTTATATATATATATAAAAGTATTATCTAAATGTCATAATACTTTATTCTGTCGGATATAAATATTCTTACTTCTGTTTCTACTAATTTGTATTTGTATTGTCAGCTCAGTGATAGATCCAGTTTGAATGAGAAAGCAACAAAAATGGAGTCTTGAAATTCAGTTTGGACTGGATTTAACTCATTAAATGCGAATGACAGGAATTTCCGTCATTGCAGTTCTATTGCAAACTCAATATAATTTCCATTTTATTGTGATTGATGGCAACTCAGTTCTATCTGTGAGTCAGGGCTTTTATCTTGCAATGGATAACCATTATACTTCACCACCTGTCGCAGTTAATGGGTTAAGGAATAGATAGCTTTGTTGTTATTGTTTTCGTATTTAATATGTATTATTTGGATATAGAAATCCGACAATATTAAAGTATTATCTAAATGTCATAATACTTTAATATTTAATGTATAATTAATATTTATTATGAAACTAGCATAGTACCCGTTGAAAATGACTGGATAGGCACTTCTGCCCAGGATCAGAGTAATGAAGTGTCACTCCCCAGCATTTCTGTCTAGGGTCAGAGTGTAGTATCTGTGTTCTCATTGAAAAGTTCTAAACAAAAAAGAAATGTATATGGATACATTGTGTTTTATATATATGTGGATGATAAGAAAAAAAGTATTATAATATTCAGGTGTATGGAAGGGAGACACACATGCACATATATATATGTTTGTTATGTGGGTGTAAGGGAATCTGACAGAATGGTAGATGTAATTAGACAATGTGGAAATGAAAGATTGAGAAAAGCATGTTACGTCTCAAACATATTTATTATCATGCTCAAAACCATACGCAGAACTCTCAGCTAAAATTTAGTTACCCCCCCCCTTTTTTTTTCTCAACAAGAACAGCTCACTTCTTTCGACTATCCCAGCATTGATGGCTGCCCCTTTCTGCAGTGTTCACAATTCTGATGAAGTCACTCACAGCAACAAAATGCATAAAGGCTTATTTTCATGATAATAAATATGTTTGAGATGTAACACACTTTTCTCAATCTATGATTTCCACATTGTCTAATTACAACCTCATATATATAAATATTTTTATTTAACTGTTGAAATCTTTTTAATAGTTGATGAAATTTGTTGTCGGTTTTGTTAATTGAATATTGGAATTATTCTCACCTTTGTTTCTACTAATTTGTATTTGTATTCCGTATGTTTTTTCCTTTTATTCATTAAACCTTTGTTCAGCTTTAATCTTCCCAACTTTAATATCATATTTCAAGGCTGATGAAATCCACTAATTAAAATTTTGTCTCAATAATAATTCTATCATTTATAACAGCTCTAAGTTAGAACAATATGTACACCTCTCAGTTTAATAAGTTATCATCTAGAAGGTGATCTTTATCTATTAGAATACATCACCAGTTTTCCGAAAGATTTTAACAATTAATTTATATCTACTTATGATAATTATAAAGACATTTATTAATTGGGAATCTATATTTGCTCAGCACCAATGTGAGCGATAGCAAAACGAGCAGCCTAGACTGTGTAAATAAATAAAGAGAAATGAGCGCCATTTCTCTGTATTTATTTACACGAATAAGGCCTTTTTAACGTCACTTTTAAGCTTTTTTGAAAAAGGCGAAAAGCAAAAAAAGTGTTCAGTTTTTGTTTTGTACTGAGCCATTATAGAGGCAGTGCACACCCTCTTCCTCTATCTTCTACATCTCAGTTGCCTAGATCATGTAAATAAATAAAGAGAAACATCCTTTGTTTCTCTTTATTTATTTACACAATCTAGGCCGCTCATTTTGCTATCAGTCACACCAAATATAGGTTACCAATTAATAAATGTCTTTATAATTATCATATTTTGCCGGATATAAAATTATCCATTCTTTGAATTTTATATCTACTTATGTAATGAACGTCTTGATTTTTTCTGTTTCTCCGTCCATAACAATGGACTGATCCATCTAAAAGTGACAATTTTGCTGATAAAAATATCTCCAACCCACCATTTTAAACAATGGACATTTCAACTGAAATGAGTTTTTAGTTTCTTTTCTAAAAAAAGAATCCTCTAATAAAATTCAAATACAGGTAGTCCCTGCATTTCAAAAGTTTGCTTAACGTCACGTTTTAGCCTTTTTCGAAAAAAGGCGAAACAAGCATTTAGCTTTTGTTTTGTAGGGAGCTATTATAGAGGCAGTGCACACCCTCTTCCTCTATCTTCTATATCCAGTCTCTTGTACCTCCCACTACCACAACCTCCGATGACTCAGCCTGACATATCATCCTAACCATTTTGGGGGTGTGGGGATACTAAAAAATTTTCCCCTATAAATTAATGATAATCTCTTCTTCGCTTTAAACCATTTCACCTTACAAAAGGCTTTTATAGGAATGCTCTTCTTTTGGATAGCGGGGGAAACCTGTATATAATCATAAATTTTTTTTCACTGGGAATAACTCATATTTTATATAAGTGATGGTAAAGATTTCGCAAAACGTGTTCCTAGACTGATTGCAGTAGATGTGGGGTGATAACAACTTTCCAAGACCTTCATGGCTCTTTCTAGATTCATCTTTATTGCAAGGTCTTTACCAGATGAACCATACCATCCACCCCAGTGGTGATCTTAACAATTAACAGCACAGAGAATGGAATCGGAGAACCAGGTTCAAACTCTGACTGGAACAGTTTGTGTTCACTTTGGACTAATGCCCTTGGGAAAGGCATGATTCCACTTCCCCTTCACCCCAGCTATGGATAAATAGCAGGGCAGTTTATGCCCTTTATCCCTGTAAGGCAGTTCATCATGGGCGTCAGGCTAGCACCCCCAGCCCCTTAAAAATCAGCATTTGCTACAAACAATGATTGGGTCTCCATGGATCGTCCGAGAAATGGAGACAAAAATCATTGCTACATGTGTCGTGCTACATGGGAGGCAACTTTGCTCTTACTTTTTTAATAACAATAGGAGAAATAAAATGGATTCAGTATCTAGTTGCCAACCTGTAAGAAGACTGTTCCTGGAAAAGGCATGAATCCAAAGTTCCCTGCCAGTCATTATGATGTAGTCTTGGCATAGCACAATGAGAAAAGGTGTGTGTATAGTGGCAATCTTGCACAATTCTTCTTATTCTAATCCAAATCTGTGTGATCCCCTAATAGAGTTAAAGTGACATTAAATGAGACAGTTTTATGGATTTTAAACAACCAGTGATAAGAATAAATGTGTTTTTGCATTTTTTTTTTTTTGTGAAATGAGACAAAAAAACAATCTGGTTTGCTCGATGCAATGCAAAATTAAATAATGCTTATTAATAAAAAGATTTTTAAAAAAACCAAAAAACCCCACCTCTATCCCAGCCTTGAATTATGACTTTGTGGTTTTTATCACAAATGATTCTTTTGATTTTGTGCTTTCCTCTCCTCTCTGCTTCTTGCCTAAAGCAACCATTCTCAACCTTTTTTGGCCATGGCCCCCTTAACAGCCCTTCAAATATGCCAGGGCGCACAAGGGCACCATATAGCTCTCGTTGAGAATGGCTGGCCTAAAGGATGTTTGTGTGTTTTTGATGAACCATTTGTTTTTCTTCCCAACCCTCAGCAGTTCCAATTCCAACCAGCTTGGCCGCCCTGGCATTCCCGGTTCCAATGATTTAGAAACAGCTCTTCGCCGTTTATTGGTAAAACGTAATTGGGGATTACCAGACAAAGACGGCAAGACTGTTCCTGGATCTACTAAGCATGCAGAACTACTGCAAAGGAGCATTATGGAACAAAGTTTCAGGTTGGCACTTTTCTCCAAGACCCTTCGGTTAACAAATTCTTGGTGACCCAACGGTCCCGTGCAAGACAAATTCTGCACACGACAAATGCATGCAAGGACAATTCCATAAAAGGACCAACAAAAACAAACTATGGAGTTAAAACAATTTGTTGAGATACAAAAATTTTAATTATTTTGGGGCATTTATTTACATCTGTAGTTCAATTTGATAACTTATAGTTTGCAGGAACAAACTATGAAATTAAAATGATTTATTATAAAAATTAAAATTATTTTTTGAGTTTGCAGATACTAAATAGTTTATATACAGTATTTGAACAGACAGACATTTTGCTTCTAATCGCTTGGTTTTGAGAGTTAAAAACAGGAACATTACAAAGAACAAATTTGTATTGCAATCAACAGAACAAGGCATGCATTTAGTCAGTTATATGGTGCTGAATACTAATTTTCTATCCTTCTAAAATAAAAATGTATTGTACTGTATATATACTGTATATATTCGGCAACTCATATTAATCATATTTGGCAACTCTAGGATGGTGTTCTTTTCCTTTTGAGTTATGAAATCGTTTTATCTCAATAAATTTGTCATATGCAGATTTGTCTTGTGTGGTAATGTCAGTGAACCCAAATTCTTCCACTAATTGATTTTTTTTGCTTTTTGCTGTGCCTTTTTCCTCTTAAATGTTTCATCTGTAGAGTTTATAAAGTGTAACAATTTGTTGAGAGACTTGCTTCTAGTTTGAGTTTACTGAATCCTTATAGATTGGGATTATAGGTTCATCTATTTGTAAGATACATTTTTTTTGTTACAAAATAAAACTAAAAGAAAAACATTTGTGGTTGTTTATAGAATTTCATCTGTCAATATACAAGAGAACATCCTAAATCAAGAAAAAAATGTTTGGCTTCATTACATTAAAAGATACTAATATCTATAAATAAATATAACTAACAGATGCCAACCTTAACGGAAGGTAATTCGATAAATCCAAACAGCAAACAATTGGTACAGATAAATACTCAACAATTTTGTGTAAACTGCAGACTGAATACAAATTATTTTTATTAACTGTAAAGGTAGACAGAAAAGTGAAAAAAGTTATGTAAACAAACCCGTAAACCGGGGCAACCAAAATGCTGTTTGTTAAATAATTTAGTTCTAACATAACGTTTAATTCGCACACATTTAAACATGCAGACATTTTAACTCGTGGACGTAAGTTTGTTCTGAAGTGATGTCATGGCGATATACTAATATGTATTTGAAATGTAGAATTCAGCATATTAGTGTTTCCAAAAAATTTCATTTAGTTGAATGGATTTTATCATTTTTATTTAGTTTTTACACCTTTTCATTTGATTATATGTAATTATGATGTAATCAAATGACACAGTGCATAAAAATTAACTCTACTTTATCAGATTCCAATTTAGATGAATGTATTAGAAAATATAAGAAAACGTATGAATATTTCATTTTTTGATTTGTTTGAAAATAATAGCTAAATACAGAATAGAAGGCCCCACCAAGAAATGTTATGCACCAGGTCCAACCAATGTTAGATTCAGCCCTACTAATACTAGTATTAAATGAATGTTGCTAGTTTTGTAGGACTGTTTAACGCAATAGCTTGTCAGCTATTAGTCAAAATAGTCAAATGTTTACATCACATTGTTAAAGCCAAGTTATATTTTTAATCTTTCAAATATTGTGAAAAATGATCTTTCCAAGTCATTTTGCCAAAGTGTAGTACCTACCTACAGTATCAGCCATAAATAAGTACACCCATAATTTTCTTATAAACCAAACATAGCCGAATTTTATTATTTTTTAGTGGAACATTACACAATCAAAACAGATATTATCAGGGTTTTTTTTATAGTTTTGGGAAGGGTCATTAACATTCAAATGGTTCTTTGGACGTTTGAACTCTTGTTGTTTGTGTTGTAAACACAACGTTTCAGCCAATCCATTCTTTGGCCTTTAAAAATAAAAACTTCTGTTTACCCCATTATACTCGGATTTTACACCTGAAGAAGGCCGAAGAATGGATTGGCCGAAACGTGTTTACAACACAAACAACAAGGAGTTCAATCCGAAGAACCATTTGAAATATATCGGGTATTATTTATGACCAAACTCTACAGAATTGAAACTCTGTCACCAAATCTTTTCCTAGGGTTGTACTTATTTTTGGACTGTCACATATTCATATTTTTTCAATTCTGCTGAGTTTGGTCATAAATAATACCTGATAATATCCGTTTTGATTGTGTAATGTTCCACTAGAAATAATATAATCCTGCTATATTTGGTTTATAAGACAATTAACTTTCTATTAAAAAGTGGTAGGGGTGTACTCATTTATGGGCTACACTGTATTTCCTTTTAGTTCAATACAATACATATTGAGCAGCTTTCAACTTTATTTCAGCACTATGGAATCATCAGTTTAAAAAGAATTTTGCTTGTTAGCTGTGAGATGTCACAATAAGTCTATATATTGTTATCTAGCATATGATTCTATATGTGATGATGATGATGATCGCTGCCACTCGATACAAGTATGGCGTCTCCTAGGCGAGCACACTATCATGTGTCCTCCATGGTGCATCATGTTTGTGAGAAAGGAGCGGTTGCACATTCCGGTCCTAGCTTGGCAATATGTTCTATTAATCTACAGCAGAGCATAGGCTGAGACGGGCGCAGAACAATCTTTTTGCTGCATACAACACCTCATATCTATATCTACACAGATGAATAATGAGTATATTTTCATATTACAATGAATGAAAAAAAATAATACACAAATGGTTTTATTGTCTAAAGATTTGCTTAGATAAAACAATGGGTTTGAAATAGGGATATTTACAAATACAAAAAGTGTTTTCAATTTTGTGTTCAACATCATAATGTTTTATATGAGCTACTTTTTTGATTAATGAAGTTATAGTATATCTAAAAATATGGAAGATATGTTATTATATGTATGTGTGTTTAACTTATCCCTTTTGTTTTATCTCTAGTGAGGGTTTAAGCGCCTCCATGTTCAGCACGACCCCCGAAAGTATGGTATCTTCAGATAGTACCATGTCTGGATTATCAGCCACTGGGGGTGCAGGTGTTCACTTCAAGATCCCAGAAAAGCTTCAGATTGTCAAACCAATGGAAGGTAAGGGAATTAGTTTGTATTATTTACTAGCAGCTACCAATGGAAATTCCAATTTATAAAATATTAAACTCGATAAAAAAAAAAATTTTAAAATTAATTTAATACTTAACTCTATTGTCCTCAAAATTTGACATAGAATTCCTTCCTATCCCTCCTAGTGTTGCCAAGTATAGTTTGTTATTTATAGCTAAAATTGCCTTTAAAAATGGCTAAAATCAGATTTTTTTCTCTATTTCCTGCTAACTTATCAAAGATATACTAAGACTCCAGAATAAATTATTAATAAAAATTGTACATTTACTTTTATTACCCATATCAGATTTAATCAGCTATAGTGGATTTTTATTGGTTAAATTGGGAAAAAATCGGCCATATCTAGCCGGAAAATGGCTAATTTGGCAACTCAGTTGCTATGCAGAATTTCATTTTAGAATCAGCATTCTAAACCACATTCTTGGTGAGTAGCAAACTTAGTACGAATAGCTATGGAAATTAGCTTGCTAATTATTGCAATGGTGGAGTGGGTGGCCTAATGGTTAGTAGCACTGAAAATGGAAACTCTGGGTGAGACATTCTGAGTTCACTCCACACTAATGTCCTCGGGAAAGGTACAAATCCATCTCTTCTGCCCCAAGCTATGGGTAAATAGCAGGTTAGACTGGGGTCTTCAGCCTTGGTTGGCAACCATTCTAGGACACTGACAACTCTGAATTTAAAGTGGGAAAGTCTAGCTTGTCTAGATGGACAGTCGGGAATGTGTTCCCGAAGTGTACAATTAACATGGCTCTGGTGAAGCTTCAAGCCAAAAGTTGATGGTAGTAAATTGTTTCAAGTACAATAAATTAGAATTAAAATGAACAGATGAAATAACGTGACTGCTGTCTCCACCACCCCACAATACCTTGAGTACCAGTTTTATTTGAAAATTTTCAATACACAGTGAAATCACAACTATTTTATAAAGGTTTTAGTATAGCTTGAAAATTATGATTATGGCCTCTGTTCTTAATTATGGGCGTTCATTGCTCATGTAGCCACTCTGTTTACCATCATGTAATACTAATAACAAGACTGGTCAGTATGCTTGGAGATGTAACAGAATGCAGGGAGACTTGTGTTCAGGCTTTTTCCTTAGGGCATTGGTGTATAAGTGACATAAGCTACAAAAGCATATCTGTAAATATATGTAGATTTTGCATCTCTCTCTATGGGTTAGTAGCATAACTGCTATTAACCCTTATAGCACTGCCAGGCAGATATATCGGACTCTATAACATAGCCAAAAACACTACACGGGCAATATATCAGCCTAAAAATGTAATTAAATAAATCAATAAAAATTAAAATTAAAAAATGTAAAGAAAAATATTGTTTTTGCTGTATAGTCAAAAAGGCCATAGAGCTAAAAGGGTTAACTCTCAATGTTATAAATCTCAACTTTCGAATTGAACGCTGAGCCCTTCTGTGGCAGAAACAACGTTTGTTACATTTATTATGTCAGATGGAATCAAAAAACTTTACCTAAAATTGATCAGTAGTTATTCCCGTTGTTAACAGAGAAATTAACATCTAAATTTTCTTGTATGAAACTAAGAGTTAACAATTGAACTATAAGCGATCAGATATGTTTTCAAATGATTATTTTCTGTCTTTTGCAGGTTCTGTTACTCTTCGACATTGGCAGCAACTTGCCCAGCCGCACATAAGTGGCATTTTTGAGACCCGACCGGGAGTTCAAATAAAAGGAGAGAAGAAAATTGATATTGAAGAAGAAGTTTACAATCTTAGTGATTTAGAAGAGGATGGTAAGGACTGTGCTTTCATTTTTGTAAAATAACCATAACAGTCACACTTAAGCATCTCTCCCCCAACAACTCGGACAAACTTCCTTTCATCAACACTATACTCCTAGATCTTATTGTTACTTGTCCAAATCTCTACCAATGTCTCGTTGACATGGTACAAGAGTGGCGAACCTTTTTGAGAGTGTGTCCCCACATTGGTAATAATCCTTTTAAAAAAATACCCTCACGTACCTATGGGAATTTTTGAGCAGATGATCACTTGTTATTAATGAGCCTTTTTGTTTCCTTTCTTTTTCTTTTGAAGCTCTGTATCATTGAGCCCATGCATCCATTCATAAGGTGACAGCTGATTAATTAAAGGTTACAAATTTTCTTTTAATAAAATCACTAACAAAAACTCTCCTGCTTGCCAATAAAATGTTTTCGGTGTCACCAGGTTCGCCACCCCTGACCTAGGATATACCATTAATAATTCATCCTTGCTTTTCTCATTACTAAATATTATTGATAACTATCACCTTACCTTGCGCCTTTCTTACAGAATTACAAGGAAACAAATCCTGATATTAGTCTATTGTAGTATATAAAAGTTGCTTATTTGGGCTGTGCATATAGTTTTAGTAATAGGCTGAATTGTTTGCCATTAGAGAATGATCAAATTATAGGTCATTTATTGATCATTACTGTGATAAATTTGTTAACACAAGTCTTTTTAATAATGGATTTCAGATCTTGACCAACCATGTGAGGAAATACATGACTGTGTTTTTGAACTGTAAGAGTCCAAGCTTTTGCATCTGGTCGTAGATTTTTGGTATTGGGATTTAGAATAGGTGCATCTTGATCTCTAATGAGATGGTGTCAGTTTTTATCTTTCTCTTTGTCTGTCTCTCTCTCTCTTTTGGTAGCTATCTTCTGAGGTCACCCATCTAGGTTGGCTGTGAACAACCTGATTTCAAATTCATGAGATATGTATCTATATTATATAGTTTCTCAGTACCTGTATAGTAAATTGGTAGAATCCCAGGAAGAAAGTATCTTTCTTGATTTTATCTTTTTGAATCCTGTTTCTGACTTGTCACGATCTGTTTATTCATTTACAGAATGAATTCAAATTTTTTTTAAAGTAACATCAATAAAAACTTTAAAAATGAATTTAATAAAGGAAATTCTAAACTCTTTACCTGTTATTTTACTATACCAAAAATGTTTATAACTAGCATTCCAAGGGAAATTATGAATCACCGCCACCCATATATGCTGTGTTGGGGGGGACCAATTAAAGATTTGGAAAAATGGGTGATCAATGAATAAGTTATTTCTCTTGCCTTTTGTTGGGCTGTGATCACTAAAAAGGTCTGAATTTTCAAAAAATAAGTGCGCACAAACTAGTGACCAATTTAGCATAAACTTACATTGCATATTGAACCCCCCTCTGAAAACATTATGGTGGGGGGATTTTCAAAAACAAAAAAAAAACAAACATTTTCCCTACTGATTGAGGTGTGTGTGTAATTTCAAGTTTCTACTATGGACAGTTAGGGCTGGGCAAAGTCTAGATACATATAAATGTCAGAACACATGAATAACCTAAATACAGCAATAAACCAGTGTTGTGGGTAGCGGTGATTAATAATAGTCAAAATTGTTTCTTACACATGAAAATATTATCATATTGGCTAAACTGAAAAACTGAAAACTTATTAACCTTCAAGTTTGATATATTTTTGTTCCCTGTCCTGGAATAGGTGGTATGCTATTAACCTTTAGCACTCTGCATTCTTATTCAAGGATGCCAAGATTTTGTGCACTTAGTAACTTTGAAAGCCTGTAACTTGTGTGTCTGTTCATGTATGACTGAATTTGACATAACAACACAAGTGCAAAATTTAAACACTATCGTTCTGCAATCGGAGTCGACTGCAATGACAGGACAAACTCTTTGTTCGGTGAACAAACTCGCTTACAGAGTGCTAAAGGTTGTATTTTGTTTGCCTGTTCTTGAATAGGTGGTAGGTTAGAAAATATTCAGTAAAGATCTACATCTGTTAACCAAGTCGAAAAAAAATAGAAACAATTTTTTTTAGACAGTAATTTTTTGTGCTTTTAATCTGTTAGACCCTAACAATCTTCCTGGGATTTTTTATTTTTCAGAAAAAATGTTTAAGTCTTTACGAGGGGGTTCTATTTACAATGTAAGTGTATGGTAGGACCATTACTTTCCGTCCATTGTACAGAAGTGAGGCTTCAAAATATTCGGTTACCTCCCTTGTGAGGCTTCTTTGATATTTTAATGAAAGCACAAAAAAAACGCCTTTAAAATATCAAAGAAACCTAGTTAACAAGCTTCAGAAGGGAAGTAACAACATGCTTCGAAACTTCACTTCCATACAACAGATAGAACATAACAGTCCCATTTACGATACAGTTACATTGTAAATTGAAGTCCCCACTGTAAAACCTTTAAAAAAACATTTTTTCTAAAAACTAACAACTTCGATGAAGATTGTTAGGGTCTAACATATTAAAAGCACAAAAAATTACTGGAGAAAAAAAAGTTTTTCTATTTCTTTTTTTACTTGGTTAGCAGATGTAGATCTTTACCAAATATTCTTTCCCATGATTCCTTTGTATAACTTTTATTTTAATTTTGTCCCTTTTGATTCTGTTTTCTGAATTATTTTGGTTTGAATTGATTGACAGGTGGAAACTAAACAACTTATTTCATCTAAGGCAGGTTTTGTATCTCAAACACAGTGTCTCCATAAAGTCTCTAACTATTTTAGATTTTATTTTTAAACAAAAATAGATAGGGACTTTATGGACATCCTGCATTACTCAGATTCTGTTTCACAAGCCTCAAAAATAGTGTGAAAAGCAGAATTTATTTACTGTGCATGGCAGTGGCGTAGCAAGGGTTCTCAGCACCCAGGGGCAAAGACAAGTAACAACAATGCTCTTTCTATATACAGCCAATCTTTATTATCTGTCATTTTTTAATATTTTTATAATTGATATAATTATTCTCAAGGAATTCATCATAGACTCAGCTTGGCTATGTAAACGTATTGAACTTCGGTTGCCAACCAGATTGTCTGCAGTCTTTGTCGCCAGTAACAATAACGCTCTTTCTATATACAGCCAGTCTTTATTATCTGAAATACATAAAACACAACATAACACAATATGTAACATAAACATTTTGGATAATAATATGAACATTTTCTATAGTTTTTAGAAGGGTCATTAATATTCAAATGGTTCTTCGGACGAGGCAGCTCGCATTAAAATGTCGACTAAATGCATTAGCCAGACAAGTGCAGATTTCAACCCGATGTGGCTTCCACTTTTCAACAAATCTAAACCCAACAAGACAAAGACACAGAAACACCCGGTCCATGTGCTATAAGGGTTACCCCCCCCCCTCCCCCATTAAACATAACTTATGTTTAACCCATCACCCTCGGATTTTACACCTGAAGAAGGCCGAAGAATGGATCGGCCGAAACGTCATGTTTACAACACAAAGTTCAATCTTTCGAAGAACCATTTGAATAATATGAACAAGTTACTGGGCATAATTATCAAATAACAGACATTATAGGCCAGAGGAAAATTTATGCACCTTCATACCTGTGCCCTGGGGCAACTGCCTCCCCTTTTCCCCACTTGCTACGCCTCTGGTGCATGGCTTGCAGTGTTTTTGTCCAGATTCTAAATTAGCTGTCGGTGCTGATAGTCCCTGTTTGAATAGCCTATGACATGCTCTTAGATTTGGTCTGATTAGTCATTCCATCAGAGGATGAAGGCAAATCTATCTATATAATGAACAGTGTTTGTTTCTCTGGGTGCAACAATGGACTCTTCCACTTAAAGGTAACAATTTTGCTGATAAAAATATCTCAGAATATATTTACTTAAAAAATAGTATTTTCTTTGTTTTTTAAAAATTCCTACTGTTCCTCAAATCCATGTTGCATTGTCCCATCAACTAGTTGGAGTCTATCAAAATAAGCCATTTAGATCTTTTATTTAACTGTGTGCTTGAGATTTACTGGTATATTGAGGAAATAGTGGGGATAATTATTTTCCCTTGATCCTATTGGGCAGTGTTCAAAATAATTCACTGATGTGGTGTCCCAAAGAAATAAGAGAAATACCAATTTAAGTTAAATGACCCTGTTTTGGGGGTATTTAAGTTTCCTTGGTTAATTCCATTTTTCTTCTCTTGCTTTTGTGTGCCTCTGCAATCTTAACACAATATTAACTTTTCTGTAGAATTCTGCTTTGTTTTAATACAGTAGAAGATAATATAGATTTTTTTTAAAAATAATAATTTGTTTTGTGTCCAGGGTTCATCTCTGTTCAGTGAAAATCAAACAAGATTTTGAAGGTAATCAAAACTTGGATTGGTTTGGATATTTCCTGTCTTGTGAAAGAAAAAAAACTTTCAAAATTCTTTTATTCTCAAGATTATTGTTATTATTGCCCTTATGCCAGTAGGGTGAAGCCGTCCCTGCTTGGGCATCACATATCTTGTTCACCAGTCTTTTCCACACTCCTGTCTCCAGCTGGTCTTCGAAGCTCATCAAGGTTCACTTTTTGTGAATTAGGAAGCCGATCCCTTGTCTGGTTTTCATTTCGAAACACAATAGTCTGTGTCCATTAACATTAGTGTTGATCCCTTTTTTGACTTTAGTTTCTTGGAGGCTGGTGATATGAATGTTGTATGTGTCCATACCCATGGCGAGTTGATGTTTTGTTACTGATGTTAAACCTCAAACATTAAATGTTGCTGGTTTAAAGGTGTTAAGAGACGTGATGATGTGCAATATGTGAAAATAGACAAACGTGACAAGCCCAAAAGCAGTTTCACTCACTTCACTGACATCTCAAGAACATTTTCAAAAACTTACCCACATGAACAATGGGGAGATAACTCTAGTTTGCGGTTCCAGTTCAGTTCATAGAAACTGTTGTATATTTATTATAATAAATTCTATGAGCCTAAATTAAGGTCACATACTTGATCATCTGTTTCTGGATTATAAAATTTATATGATCCTTATGAATAATAATGATAATGATAATAATGATAATAAAAAAACAAAAAAAAACAATGCAAGTTATGTCAATTCTGTTAAACTTTTCTTGAAAGGAATATGCACCATATTGATTTGTATTACCTCACTTCATTGGATCTCTAGTTATGTAGAATAGTATATTTTATATGTTGTATTGTTATTAATGTATATACAGTTCATCTCTTTCTACAGTCATTATGGAATGAATTCTATCCTCAAATGCAAAATTCTTGCATTCTCTCTTTTTCTTTCCTGAATATTCATGGTTTTGATTTAAAAATTCTATTACAAATGTTCATTAAACCCTTTGCACTGTCAAATCCTACAGTTTTCTATCAATCGATAGAGAAATTTCTTTTAGAGGAGTTAAATACAGAATGGAGTTTGAATTAGTGTAGTTCTGTAATATGAAAGTAGCAACAGAGACGGATAATTGAAAATCTTTCTCAAAAAGATTTTTGTTTTACATATTAGACATACATTGGCTTCAGTATTTAGGGATTTGAACGCATAATACTTAAATCATAAAATGCATTTTTATAAAGGAAAAGAATTACTGTATTTTTTTGTGTACAACACGATTCTTGTATAATACAAGTATTAGATTTTGAGGTGAAAAATAGGTATAAAATTGTAGCCTCTTGTATAACACGGATACTCGATTTAGCACTATAGTTCAACAGTCCCACTTGTTTTCGGCTTCAATGTTTCAAATTTGTGTCCATTATTTTTATGTTGTGTACTGTTCCAATGGTAATTATTTTATTTTCATCAAATAATAAAATAATATAATGGTTTGCTGCACAAGTCAAATATATTTCTTAGTAGGGGCTTGCATTAAAAAATTTAAATTCTTTTCTGTGTACATTTGGGTATATACCCGCGCCCCTATTTTTGTTCAAATTTGGGTACAAAAATGTTTGTGTTATACACAAAGAAATACAGTACATACATTTTACCTATTCTGGTTCAAAATTTATATCTGCAAGTTTATAGGAGGTGTAATGGTTATTGGCACAGAAAACTGAATCAGCGAACCAAGTTCGAGTTTTGGCTGAGGCTACTTATGTGCATTTCAAACTAATGCCCTCAGCAAAGGCATTAGTGGAGCCCCTAACGTAGACTGGTGGTAAAAGTCAACTTCCTTTCTAGCAACTCCTGCAGCCTAAATGGCCACCAGTTATGACATCTCATTGTACCACTTGAAAAAAGAGCCTTGAGGCCAAGAGAATGGGATCTCACCCCTGTGCAACCACCTTCCCACTTTAAAAATATTCACACACAGCTTGCTATGCAAATCTCCGCACAGCCACAGACATCATTGGAACAACGGTCAACTAACATCCATATGACATATACCAAAAGTGCAGTAATCTGTCTTGTTTAGGAATATGGGGTAAGGGGTGCAGAAATAAAACCCAGTGTAGGCAACTTTTGCAATAACGCACTGTGGAGAACAGCAATTTTGAATGGCTAAAAGTGGCTAGCTTTTTCAAAGAAAATTTTCCATGAAATGTATATGCTCCAAAAACTCATATCAAGGCTCTAAAAAGTATAAATATACAACGTATTTATCAGATATTAACATTCAAATAACATAATTCTAGATCTAAAGGTACCGTTCTGTATATTTATATAGAAATATTTATTTTATTTATATTTATTTATACTTTTTGAAGCCTTTGTATGAGATTTTGGAGCATATACAGTTACCCTGAAGTGAAATCTATCCGCTTTTAGCCATTAAAAATGGCTGTTCATCACAGTGCATTATTGCAAAGCTTGCCACCAGTGTATAAAGCAAATTGGTTTACATAAAATACTGTTTCTGTGATAAATTTAGTTGTTTTTTTCCATTGCAGATGAATACCAATCGTGCCCAAGCAAAAGATTCCCTCAGAGTTCCACAATTTACACCTACACTGACTCAACCGTTATGCATCCATCAGATCAGCATTATAGCCATGTGAAGGAACCCTCAGATCAATCAAAATCGATGTAAGTTAATTTATTTATTCATTAATTTATTATTTTATTATGCCTCTTTGGGCATCTCCAATTATATACAATATTTACACATCAACTTTAAAATAAATATAAAATACTTTTAAATGTACATGAATCTAAACAATATTTACAATTGAACACAAACAGATCAGATTCTCTTGAAAATTTCATCAGACAGATACAAAAAATGTCCTTGTAAGCTCATGCTCTTTCCATAATTTCTAAACTTATCTAAAAATGTTTTTTAAACTCTGTGCTATTTTTAACATGACTAGGCAAAATAAGTTGCCTAGTCATGTTAAAAATAGCACTATTGCTATTTTTAACATGACTAGGCAACTTATTCCCAAAATATATCACACTATTAGAAAAAAAATCAATTAACCATTCAATACTTTTTCTATCTCTAGAGTATTTGCTTTCTAAGTTTAAAGGCCTGTTCTTTGATGTCAAATATCAAGCAGCATAAAAATTTGAAACTTTTGGTGAAACAGAACAAAACAGCTACCGAATCTTTTTGTATGCTAACTGAAGTTCATGAGGAAGAATGCATTGTCACATGCATGTGTATTCGAGATTGATGCGTTGCTTGATATTTGAACTGACAATTTTTATGACATGTCAGAAAATTGTCTACTTCTAACGATATGTAACAGCGAACTGAAGATGCAAGTGGATTGAAACTTTTAGGAGTTGTTTAGGCTTGCCCATTGGTCAGTGTGTATGACGTTGTTTCCACATACATGCTGTGGTTCAACTTACATAACCCCAGTCTCTTTAAGTGTACAGTTGTTATAGCATAGAGAGAAAATGGCCAGTATACCTGTAGCAAGTCATCTTGTTAGTATACAAACAAGTATACAAACCATAAACATCTTGTATATTATCCTTATGAAATGTCAATCATCTGTTCAATGTATATTGTAGTAGAGCACAAAAGGGTAGATTTATTTGCAAAATATCCTTTATTTGCTAACAATCATATTGTTATTGTTAGTCTTTCTTCATCAAAGATTAAAGGGGAATAATCAGCTGAACAGTAATTGTGTATAAATGCTCAATTTTTCCTTTATTATCCATCATACACAGACATCAGTTCTTTTGGACTTTAGAGAAATGAACCAAAGTATATTTTCTTATCCAGTTTGCAAATTTCTTTAGTGACAAAAAGAATGGGCAGTAATTATGTATTTGTTAAAAAGAATAATGCTTGATTTAGAGTGACTTGTAGAAATGTTGATGTATCAAAATGTACTTGTTATATTCCCTAACATATTTTTTGGTGATTTTACATGCAACTTACATGTTCAACTTTTTGTAACTTGAGGAATAAAAAAACACTTTATATTGTTTTGGATTTTTCACTGAATGTGTGATTCTGCTTTTCTGAAGCACAAGTTCTACTAACTGAGTTGTGATGACAAACAAAAGAATCTGAAATTTATTTATTCTAGGGCTATTATGATAAAGACCAATGCCCTGTAACAGGAATAAATTGCCATTACAAGCAATCTATTCTTGGTATACTATAATTTTTCTACAACTTTCAATGCCATGTAACAGGAATAAATTGCTATTACAAGCAATCTATTTGTATATTATATTTTTTGTACAACTTTCAATGCTCTGTAACAGGACTAAATTGCTATTACAAGCAATCTATTTGTATATTATATTTTTTGTACAACTTTCAATGCTCTGTAACAGGAATAAATTGCCATTACAAGCAATCTATTCTTTGTATATTACAATTTTTGTACAACTTTCTTTTATGGTTTTGATCTCTTCAAGTAGGGCTTTCAAAAAATGATTTGCTATATTTTTTTGAATGCTAATGTACTGTTAACTTTCAGTTGAGTGCTAATTTATTTTTTGTACTTACTCAGCTTGAGATGTTTGTTTTTGGCTGTTTAGTAAAATGCTTTATAGTGTGGTGTTGGTTTTAAAAAAAATGTTATCAAATGCAAAGCGCATAGTAAAATTTCTTAAGTTACATTACTTTGTTTTTTTTCTTCTATTAGTGGTTACAAAGATTCTGTATGCCCTCAGGGCGTAATTTTTGACCGATTCTTACCAAATTCAGACAGGACTTGATTTTTAATATATCTCAAAGTACATTTTTGGATTTTACAAAAAAAAATTTTTTAAAGTGTTTTAGAGGTGAGGGTCTATTTACAATGTAACTTAGTGATAAACTGGACCCTGATTTTCTGTTCAATAAAATATTTACAAAAAAATTAAAACCCTATATATGCTACATTTCAATTAAAAAAATTTGTTGCTTTGCACTTGCGTATGCAACTGTTCAAATAATAAAGGTGGTTATACAAAAATTCTTATGTAATAAATTTTTCTTCATACTATTATTCAAAGTCCTAAATTTACTTGACTCATTTTCTGTTTTTTGCAAAGTTTAACGACTTAACCGTCAAAAATGGATTGTATCATAAGGACTGATTTGACTAATCACTGCTAAAGAAGCTAACATTTTTTACTTTTGTCCTAATGACTGTTTGAGTTTTAGTAAAAAATGATTATTTTATTATTTTTTTTATTAAATGAAGTATTGTAAACCATTTTTATTAATTTTTGACTACTATTTACATTCATCCTAATTTTTAGTTTGTTTAATCACAATTTCAGTAAGGCCAGCTTTTGGTTTTAGTAAAAAAAGCAATCGATTATTTTATTTTTATTTAGACAAAATATTGTAAACCATTTTTATTAATGTTTGACTACTATTTACATTCATCTGAACTTTTAGTTGTTTTTTAATTACAATTCAACTTGGTTTTAGTAAAAAAAAGCTATTATTATTTGTTTATTGTAAACCTTTTTACAGATTGTGATTTAAAATAAAAAACAACTAAAAATTAAGATGTGGGTAAATAGCAGACAAAAATTAATAAAAATGGTTTACAATACTTCATTTAATAAAAAAAAAAATAAATTAATCATTTTTTACTAAAACACAAACAGTCATTGCCGTGTCAGCTTAGTATTTGAGTAAATAGAAATAATGTATAAGTACGAAAGTAAAAAATGTTAGCTTCTTTAGCGGTGATTGGACAAATCTTTCCTTATGATCCAATCCATTTTTGACAGTTAAGTCATTAAACTTTGCCCTGTTTTTTTTATCAAATCACCTCTTTCTTCTTGCAAAATAATCACAAACCAACACCACATTTAAAATATATAAATTGACCATTCACTATGCTAAAATCTACAACAGCCATTCTCAACTTAAGAGCTCTTCTCAGGTTCCAGGGCCCCTTGTCAAACACAGATACAACACAAACGAATAGAAATACATTTTTTATTATTTCAGCACATGGCCCCTTCAAATATGCAAGGCTCCTACCCCTTCCCTCCCCCCAGGGTGCCAAGTGGCACCCATTGAGAATGGCTAATCTACATTAAAACTGTCTTCCCTTTGAATAATCAACACTAACAACACTTGTCCCATTTGTGATTCCAGCCACATCGATTTTATATTCAATCTAAAATTTATTGTAACATGCTTTGGTCACCTTGTCCTGTTGGGGGTATCGGGCAACAACTTTTTGCTATTTATTGTGGTCCATCAATAAGGTCCTAGCTCCCATCCAGGTGTAACCTCTACTTCTGAGATCCTGCACTAGTGTGACTCTCAGGGTTCTTCCGGGGCGTCCCTGTCATTATCTTCCACTAGCTGGTAGCCAGTCAAGCGAGTGAGTAGCTGGGCAAGAGTTGTCCATCCTCAGTATTCTGAAACTAAAATTGGAGTAGGAGTATGTGAATTATTTTATTATAGGTGTATTTTGGGTTAGTTTCGAAGTCAGAACTCCAGGTAAATATCTAGTGTTTGAGGTTTCTTCTACATTGGTCTTTTTTTTTCTTTTTTTTTTTGTTTAACCATTTTCAATTAAGTATTCCCAGTTTCAATAGGGCTTTTTGAGACAAATTTTGTCATCTGCATTTGTAAGTGAATTCTCTACCCATTCAGAATGTTTATTGATATGTTGTATCACTTCACAATATTAGCTACTTTTGAAGACTAGGGTGGACTGTTAAGATTTCTTTGTTGTGTAAGAAGATATGGTTATTGGAATCTAGACACTCTAAATGCAACCACTCATAATTTCTCATACAGCTATTAACAACTCAATCTCTGTTATCAGATTCCTACTGGATATTTCTCAAATATATTCTTGTTGGTTAAGAAAGAATAATTCATTTTTTACTTAAACAGCAGATAAATGGGTTTTTTTCTTCTATATTACTGTATGGCTTCACTGATGCCAATTTCTACTATTTCTACAAATTTGTTTTCATATATTGTATAGTTTTTATTCCTTGGGCAGCATTTTTATTCTAACATTTATCTATCAAATGGTCCAAATGTTTTTACCTGTAGGCAGTATTAAAAGGTAGAAGTTGTCTCTCTATACATTCATCTATTACCTTTTGCATTAATTAATTTTGACCTCTAAAGAAAACTGACCCCTGCAATATATTTTATTTTTTTATGATACTTTTCAGAGATTGAGTAAATGGTAGAGGGATGAAAAAAAATGATCTTTTTGCTGCATGTTATTTACTATCATATATTCACACTTAGACTTGGCAACAATGTTTAATTGAAGCTCAAAAAAGCAACAAAAACACAACTTTGTTTTTTTTAATTCACTGACCCATATAGGTAACTATGTGCTGGAAAGTCATATATTTATGAATTGGGTCCTTTTTGTATATTATTTGTTTATACCATTTATTTCCCTGTTAGCATTACTTTTCTCTTTTTCTCCATAAAAACTCTGCAGTGTATTTTACACTTTTGCAGCAAAAAATCTTCTTTGTTTACATTTGTGTAATTATTAGACAAGAGTTACATTTCACATTGTAAGAGGTTTATAGCTAGACCATATGGTTGCCAGATTTGGCCAGAAGGGGAGATAATCCAAGCTTTATCTCAAAACAGGCATTGGAATAATGTTGAATTTGGAAATTGAGAGTCTGGAGGCAGAGGTTCATTACCAGCCTCTTCACAGCAGGTCCATTCTTCTGCCTTCGTCAGGTGTAATATCTGAATGTGATGCAGTAAACAGAAGTTCTTAATTTCAAAGGAGGTAACCTTTATAACGTAGGATTCGGGTGTTTCTTTATCCTTGCCTACGTCATGTTAACAAGGAGTTCAATCGTCTGAAGAACTATTTGAATGATAATGGGTCATTAACATGATGGGTCATTAAGATTCTCAAAAATATTTGAATGTTAATGACCCTTCTCAAAACTATAGAAAATACCTAAGAGTTATGTTTTTTGGTTCATGATACAAAATGAATTATTAAATGTATAAAATGTTGCACAAGGGAGAATAAGGCAAAAATGTATAAAAATAAGAAAATACAGAAATAGTTTAAGAAGCCCTGTATTAGACCATATTATTACTTTCCAATTTCATCTACTTTTATTTGTTCTGGTTCTTTGGTAGATTGCAGTTGTAGTTTGCTATTGCCTACTGTCACTTGCATTCAATATTTTTCTAATGCCTGTTTGGTTTTTCTTTCTTGGTATATGGTTGAATAGTCTCTTCTGTCTAGTGTCCAGTGCATTTATTAGTACGGCTCGGTGGTAAAGTGCAGGACTACAGGCCAACAGGTCTTCGGTTTTCTTCTGAGTGCAAATTAAATAAAACTCAATATCACAACCCTGTGAAGACAAAGGAATATTCTCAGTTTTCTTTTGTCTATAATACTTTGAGAAGACTTTTGTTCAGATAATCGACTCTCTTTTCCCCATCTCTTTCTCCCATCCTTGATCAGCACAACGTTTTGGCTGATCCATTTTTCAGCCCAGGTGTATGTGTTACATCTGTATACTTGACGTGGCTGAAATGGATTGATCTGGTTGGTATATTAATGACCACAATCTTTCTTCGCCTGGAGAAAAAAAAGCCTAGCCTCTTGTCTTGAATTATACACTTGACGAGGGCTGAAGAATGGATCAGCCGAAACATTGTGTTGACAACATCAAGGATCGGAAGAAGAGATTCGATTGTCCAAACAAAAGTTGGAATCTCACTTTTTCTTTATCTACATACATTTATGATATTAATTTTGTGGCTTTTCTGTTTAGTCGCTTGTCTTTTGCCTAGAAAATCTGTTTAACTAGGACGGATTTGGGGGTTTTTGATCCACAGACCACAACCTGCAGTCAAATATTTTAATCTTTTAACTACTAATTATCAGGAATAAGTATACAGCAATACCTTGAATAGTGCGGATTTTGATGTAGTATGCTTTACAAATTAAAGTAACTAAGTATAAGCTGAAAAAACATATTAAATTATAGTAAGACCTTGAATAGTGCCGTTTTGAACACTACAGAAAATTTTGGAACAAATTAACCGCACTAATCAAGGTATACCTGTACTGCCAAATTGTAAACTTTCCTCACAGTCCTCAGTCTTCACTAGACAACTGTGGTACAAAATGTGCACACGGTTATCTCCCTTTGTTAGAATCGTTCATCTTCCATTAATCCAAGTCCTTTCTCCCCTGACGATTGGCTCCTTATTTTTGTTGTACAGAAAAAGGCTGTGGGACAAGATGAAGCAAAATAAACAAGATACTAAGAAAGTGAAAGAAAATAGCCAGAGCAAACAAGAAACTGACGTGTGAGTTTCCAGTGCACCCATCTCAACAAAAAAAAAAATGGAATGCTCCTACATTTTATACTACAATCATAGCTTTTTATTTGTTCCATTATTTTTTTAATAAATTTGTTTGCTTTAAGCCCTAGTGATTTCTATGCTAACGTCTGGTCTTCTGTTGCTGATTATTTGTTTCATTGCCTTCTCATCACTGGCTACAAATATCAACAACTATGTTGCTTCTACTTGCAGTATCATCTTCTGTTTTCAGATTATTATTATCATCATCATTATTTTCAGCATCATCAGATCCCTTAACCTTTTGAACCCTTATTTCCTTAGCCCTCAGATACCCTGTACTTGAGCTCCGCAGGGAGAGCTCAAATTTCTGATCACCTTACCATCTCCATTCATATCAGAAAAACAATAACAAATGATAAAATACACAGGAATGTTTCTATCTTTTTAGTGACAGGTGGGATAATGGGTACATCAGTATGCTGATGGACTTATGCTGTATAGTAAAATAGCACTCAGCCCTAAATCTCATGTTTAGGGACTTCCAGTGGCCTGTCAGCTGTTAGTAATAAAATCATGCTAATATTACTTATCAGATTGATTTTGATCCTGTAGAGGTCAGCAGACGATATTTCTTGACTGTATTACTATCAAATGGCACCCATCAACTATTAGTTATCAGAATTTGTTCTTTAACTTTGTATTTCAGGTGATTTGATTCTGTGTTATGACACAGTTTTCAATGAAATGTCTTGCATTACAAATGATTATTATGATTTTAGTCTAGAAATGAGTTGATGGGATCTAATATCACATTAAACTCTTATTCTATTGGTTGTTCATCATAGCATGTTGCTAAAGCATTTGAAACTTGGCAACATCACTAATGTTTTTTCTTTTCTTTTCTGGTCTTGGGCAACAACTGTGGGTTGTTTGCTGTTGCTTTCTATTAAGAGAAAGATACTATCCCAAGCTAAAGAGCTCCAGGGGCTTATTTGTTAGTCCCCATCAAAAGCTAACTTCAATAATTGTAAAGTACAGAAGCATAAAAAGAAGAAAAAAAAGATTGTTGCATTTTATTTTTCTCACCAACTAGAAACTCAATTCGTGTTGTTGGTTGGGTTCATATTTTAGCAGCAATTTGATCTTGGAGAATCAAAACATTTCAATCTTTCTCCCAAAATGGTCAGTCTTGTATATCTTTTTAGTTGGGTTCCAGATCAGTCAAGTTGACAGATTTTTGCATCATATTTTTGACCTTGGTTCATTTGGTCTATTGCTCTAACCACCTAATGCTCTTGTTCTTTTATCTCAGAGATCTGCTTGGTATACATTTGTTCATTGATAATGATGATGATGATAATGTAGCCAGGGTGTCTGATGCGTATAAATTCTTGCTATTATTTCTTTTTTCTTTCTTTAAATTTGCCATGATTTACAAAGGGTTCTGCTTTTATTTATATTAGTTGTTATTGTTGCTGTTTTGTCATTTTATATTTATTTGCTGCTATTTTTGGTTTGCATGCTGGTCTTGTTTAGCTTAATTTGCCTTTGCCTTCTTTGCAACAACCCTTTGTACCCTTGTCATTTACATCTTGTCCATTATGATTTTTCCAGGAATAAGTTTGCTTTTTGAATAGCCCTTAAGTTGAAATCTCATTTTTCTCTTGATTAATACACTTAAAGGTCAAGATCTCTGAGACTAGAAAAAAATATTTGGTCCTGGTTCAAATTATTTTGCCAAAGGCCTCTTTGAAAATTTCTAATGGGTTTTTTTCCAAAGGTTTTTTAAAAGAAATACATGTAAAATAACTGCCCAGATTAATACCATAATTGTAAAACTTATTGCAAACATTTTTTCCAAGCATTACTTTGCTATACAAATGATGGTTATTCTTATGCTATTCAAATGATATAAATACTAGTTGAACCCGTGGAATTTCCATGGGTTCAACTAGTATTTATATCATTTGAATAGCACAAGAATAACCATCATTTGTATAGCAAAGTAATTGACAGCTAAGATTATCCATTATCTCATGCCTCTCCTTTCTTTTATCCCCTCGCCCTTCCTATTCCTCTTATTAAACTACCTTTCTTTTATACCCTAGCCCTTCCTATCCTCTTATTAAACTACCTAACTTTCCTTTCTCCCCTCGCCCTTCCTATCCTCTTATTAAACTACCTAACCTACTTTTCTCCCCTTTTTCTTCCTACCCTCTTATTTAAATAAATACTTACAAAATAAAGTGTAACATTATATTTGAATGCAGTAAGGAAGGTAGAAACAAGCAAAATAATATTGCAATTCAAAGGTGAGGATAGAAATATAGCTGTAACACTCTTTCTTCCTAATTCGTGCTGGTAACTATAAATTTCCAAGAGTTTATTTTAACTGATAATTTAAAAATGTTTTTAATTCTATAACACCACTGATTTGATCAAGTTTTAAAAATTTTCACTATATGATATTTGAACATTAACCACGTATCCAGGGCCAGCCCAAGAGTTTATGGGACCCTAGGCAGAATTTGATTTGGTGACCCTCCACCACATTTTTGGGATCCACCTTCACTCTTGGGAGCCCTCTGGTGGCCAAGGGGCCCTAAGCAGCCACTTAGTTCGCTAATGCCTCGGGCCGGCTCTGAATGAATTTCTGCATAAGAATTGGCAAGCAAACTGCGTGTATGTGTACTGGACAGAAGTGTTTGTTATAATTCATTGAACAGCTCCCGGCAACAGTGGCCAAAATGATTATAAATTGGCCAAATAAATATTGCATTGTGTTTTTGCCAGTCAGCAGATAAAGCCAAATCCTGATATTGATTCCATTCTAATTCTGATTCCTTGTAACAAAAGAACAGGCCTTGTTTGATGTTTAAGTAGTACAGGTATCCCCCCGCTATTCGAAAGTTCGCTTTACGCCACTTTTTCACTTTTACGAAAAAGGGCAAAACGTGAAAATAGCATTCAGTGTTTGTTATAGAGGTAGCGCGCATCCTTTTCCACTCTCTTCTATACCCCAGTTTCCTGTACTTCCCACCACCTCAACCTCTGACAACTCAGTGTAACATACCATCATCACCATTTTGGGGGTCTGGGAATGCTCAAAAGATTTTCCATATAAATTATTGGTAATCGCCTCTTTGCTTTATGCCATTTTGTCCTATAAAAGGTTTATTTTCTGATATCAGGAAATCCTGTATTGGAATTAAACATTGATGTTGAGTTTTTTTATTATGTCTTCAACATTTTCAAAAATTTCCCTAAAACTGAAATGTCATCTTGTACTGTAAGCACAGGGTTGCCAGATTTGGCCAGAAGGGGAGATAATCTCAGAGACCGACTTTGGTCCTGGTTCAAATTATATTGCCAAAAGCTAATTTTTTTTCCAAAGGTTTTTTTTATTACATAATATTATTATTGCCCTGACTTGATACACTATAATAATATGATCACAGATAAAGTTATCAAATGGTTATTGTTATCAAAATCAGTCGGTTTCAAACACTATTTAAAAGTTTATAACAATGAATGTAATAACAGAACAATTGGAATTGCATCCAATTTGGAAATTGTGCGAGTCTGGAGACAGGTTCGATACCAGCTTCTTGAGGCGTTGGGTAAATCTCTTGAGTAAAGCTTGGATTATCTCCCCTTTTGGCCAAATCTGACAATCCTGAGTAAGCCTACTAGATGAACAATTCATATAAAAAAAAGCTGGAGAACTAACCAGCTGAAAAAATTAGCGCACTAATCAAAAAGGAAAGTTTCTTCAAGTTATGATTATACTTTTTATTACAAAACTTTAAACAATGTTACAATGTATTTGTGTGATTTCTGTCATCCATGGTGAATTATGTACTTATGTTTATTGCCATAAATCAAAAAGAGGTACAAAGTATTCTTTATACTTACTGTATATTTCAGCAGATAAGACGACACTTGAAGCATCCAAAAAAAACACTCTAAAAATTGGGGCCAGATGCAAAAACAATAACTAAACAGTGAGCTAAAAACATAAAATTTAGAGTGAAATTAGGGTCTCGTCTCATCAGAAGGTCGCCATATCTGTGGAAATATATGATAGTTAAATATAATTTGAAAGATTAATTATTTGTAGTAAATTTAGTGTGTAAAACTTCAATTTTTTTATATTTATGTAACACAAAAATTATGCAGTTGGTTAGGGGTAAAAGTCAGTTTTCTGTTTATTTTATTAACCCATTAACTGCGAATGACAGGAATTTCCGTCATTGCTATTCTATGGCTGACTCAATAAAATTTCAGTTGTGAGTTGTGATTGATAGCAAATTAGTTCTATCTGTGAGTCAGGGCTTTTATCTTGCAATGGACAATTTGCAATAGATTATCTTGCAATGAAACAGAGCTTTTATTTTTCAATAGATAACTATTACATTTCACCACCTTCTGCAGTTAATGGGTTAATGTTTGCTTAGATATTCACTGCATATATGGATGTACGTTGTTGAAACATACCGCCAATTTTGCCTCACGTATTAACTCTTTTGCAACTGACTGATTCAATTCATTATCATCATTTCATATTTTCCTTTCATTTCAGGCCTTCCATCCCTGGCTCTGGGAAAGCAAACTCCAATAAAACTGCTGACACAACTACCTATAGCATGTCTTTGGGCCTGGCAGCTATCCTAAACGAACGTGGCCTCGGAGAGTCTTGGAAATTTGGTCGAAGACGCAAGGGTAATTCTTTGAGTCCTGGTGGCGATGGAGCAACCAGCGATGATTCCTATTCTGGATCCGGCATTTACACCCGCTCCGGCGGCTCCAGCAGTGAGGTAACACCAACTCATACCCTGCGGAAAAAGGTTTCCACTCTACAGGATAACAATGCTAATAGCACTGGTAGTGCCACGCCCACCACTGACACAACACCAACAGAGAGCCCTGCCAAAACGCAATCAGTTGGTGCCTCATTTTTGAACACTCTGAAATCAAAGGGCTTCTCAATCTACGGCATTTTATCCTCGCCCTCATCGGACAATAACAATCAATCGGGAGACAGTACTGCTGCTGATTCAGATAGTTCGGTTGCATGTGATGCCTCAGCCATCAAAACAACCGCAGGGGCTGCTCAGTGTACGACGACGTCTTCGGCAGAGGCTGTCCAACAAGACAATAATCAAAATAACAATAGGAACTCTGAAGTCACTTCAAACAGAGTCTTTGATGAGTCTGGTGTTCTTGGAACCATTACTTCATTCAGGCAAGGGGGAATCCTATAATGACCATAGACTTAGAAGCATGACTCTCATATATATATCTATATATATTTATATATATATATATATGTGTATTATAAACATTTACATACATTTTAGGTGAGAATGATGTTAACTGGATTGTATATGGTGGAAGTCAGGGTGGGGAAGTGAATTTTTATTTTTATTTTGTTTTTTTTTCTTTGTTTTTGGCTTAGACTTCAATAAGAAAGAAAGAAAATGTTTAGATGTGATTTGTATTTTGAATGAAAATCAAAAATTGTAGGTTTTTTTTGTTTTCTCTCATAATTGTGAAAAGAATTGTAAATGGAATTGGCTCAGTATTCAAGAATGTTTTTTTTTTTTTTTGTTTTTTTTTTTCGATAGAACCTTGCCTTGTCTCCATTGGTCTGCATTTTATGAACATTTTTTTTTTTCAAATAATTCTTACAAAATCTGGAGAAAAAAAATCAAGCAAAAAGTCTCCTGCATTAGTCAGAGAAAAAAAATGGCTACTACTAACAACAATAGTAATAATAATGTTGATCATTATAAGTGAACTGAAATTCAGATATACTGAAAAATAACCAGGCATGTGGGCTGGCTTCAATCATGCAAACACATACACACAGAGTATGCAGACTAGGGTTGCCATTTGATATTTTTCAAAACCAAAATTGAGTAAATTTGGTACTGAGCAAAGCTATTTGGTTCCAAAAATAAAGATTTGGTACTGAAGGAAAATTTACAAAGGATAATATCTCTTGTCACACGAATGATATGAATATACATGAACAATAGATAAAAGAAAATGTGTTTTAGTCCATTTTTCCTGCAAGCTTAGTCTGATGATGGATTTCAAGTTATTTGATTATTTTGGTACTGAAGCTACTTAATTTGGTCCCAAGACCATACAAATTTGGTCTTGTGCAGAAAAAGACATCTGGCAACCCTGATGCAAGAGCTTCTTTCTCTCTTTTGTATCTATGTCATATTATTTTGTCATATTTCAGATGCTGTCGGCCATTGAATGATTTATTCTGAAAAATTATACACCAAAAATCTCTAGTAGGATCAATTGACATTTTTCTTCATTTTTGTTTTTTAATCACATCTCTTGTTTCTCAATCAGATTTATTTTTCATCTTATATATGTAAATGTGTGTATGTGTTCCTTTGTTCCTGGAATCCTTCAAGAAGATAGTAACATCCGTGTTTGTTACAATGATTTGTCTCTATTTCTTCAACCTTTAGCATGTTGCGTTCTTTTTCAAAGGCAATTAGTAACTTAGTAACTTTGAAAGCCTGTAGCTTGTGTGTCTGTTCATGTATGACTGAATTTAAGATGACCAAACAACCGCAATTCAAACACTATTGTTCGGCAATCAGTCACCTGCAATATCAGGACCCACTTTTTGCTTGGCAATCAAAGTCGCATGCAGATTGCTAAAGGTTAAAACCTTTTTTGTGTGCAATTTCTCTAATGACCATTTTGTATGAAAAGTTTGCAAATGCTACATTTGCAGACATCATTTGAATGTCTATCTTCATGCAGATCCCCTCAAAAAAGCAATGGCTAATATCTGTCCTTATTCTTTGTTGTTTATCATTATGGTTAAATTCTACAAATAATCTAGATTCATAAAAAATATAGAAAGATTCCTCACAAACTAATACACAAGTGGTATAGACAATTTACATCTACAAATAATCTAGATTCATGAAAATATAGAACAATTCCTCATAAACTAATACACAAGTGGTATAGACAATTTACATCTACAAATAATCTAGATTCATGAAAATATAGAACAATTCCTCATAAACTAATACACAAGTGGTATAGACAATTTACATCTACAAATAATCTAGAAAAATTCCTCCCAAACTAATAACCAAGTGGCTTAGACAATTTACATTATATAAAACCTCTGATTGTTATGTTGACCCTTAAAATATACTAAAATTAATATTATCCAACACCAAACAATAGTTCTAAGGTTGATTTAAGAAGTCATATCTTTTAGTTCTTATTTTTCACCAGAATGTGAGTAGAGCCCAGTAGTATTATCTTAATGGATTCTTTTTCTAATTATTATTATTGTTGTTGTCATATCTAGTACCTCGGATGTTTGTCTGTCTGTTTTGCTTTAATTACATTGATTCCCACACAGAACAAACTGTAAATATTTGTGATTTAAAAAGTTTTCTTTTTTTTTTTATAATAATGCAAAAATCGTTCTAGATTGCATTAAACCGGTGAGATTTCTAAAATTTAGAAACAGCGACTGAGTAATTTTTGTTTTCCTTTTGTTTAGGGATTTTGTGGTGTCTTTTCTTCTTTCATCCAACAGATCCACATATTTGTTTTTCGTGATTCGTACAATTTATTCTCATCAAAGCCATTGAATTAAATTTGTTATTATTTCAACCTCTAGATTTTGTCTTTACTACTGTGATAAAGATAAGTTTCACCTTTAATCTATCTCTCCATCTGCTCAACTTGAAGGTATTTCCAATAACTCCCTTCTAAAGGACCTTCAATTTACCCAGTGTATGATTTGTTTCTCAATAATTCTCAGCCTTTAAGGAACCAGTTTTATTTTAACTTGAGTTTTATTCCATTTCATTTTAACTTTAATTTCATTTTAACTTTATTTTCCCTACTTATTACAATCAAGAAACAAAACAAATGTTCCAAACTCTTGGAATTTTGAACTTAATTTTTTAAAATTGAAATTTCAGGCTCTGTCTTTGGGAACATTTTTTTTTAAAAATGAAAATGCCAGTCATGTTTGGCTCAAATTTCCTGAATCCGATTGGTCCATCAGCTTGCATGCCGATCATCTTTAGCAAGTTGCAAGCCCCACCCCCAACATTTTTGCTATATTTACCCATAGCTGAGGTTTGGATTCAACTCCTGATTTTGAATTCAGAGTTGTCCTTCTCTTAGACTAGTTTCCAACCAAGGCTAGAAAGCCCAGTCTGCCCTATTATTTTATCCATATCTGGGGGGCATGGAAGAGATGGATTCAAGCCATTCCCAAAGGCTTTAGTGCAAATTGAATGCAAACAGTCTAGGCCAGAATTTGAACTCAACTAGCCGATTACATTTTCCGTACTCATAACTATTACGCCACTCTGACCTCCACTAAGTTAATTCTTCAGGTTGCTGATAAAAAATTTCAACTTACAGATTTTGTTGCGATGACATTCTTGTCTTTACTGCTCTTTATATTATACTTTGAATAGGTAATTACTTAAAGATGGTCAGTATGGTTCCTGTTAGAAAATTGTTGAGGAAAGGAAACCACAAAAGCAAGAATTTAAGTAAGACCATCAAAATATCTGGATTCTTTCTGAAAAGGATTTGTATCATTCTGCAGGCTTCTTGGGTTTAAATTAGTCATGAGCTAACCTGAAGGATTAAAGATCTATTAAGTAATGAAAATAGGATATACTGCGAAGAATCTGAACAATTCTGAAGGGAATTGTAGGGATAGGTGACCTGTTCTAAGGTTTATGCATCTTCCAATGTTACTTAGTAACAGTTGGAGAATGAATTGTTCAAAACAGTGATTGAGAATATTATTATTCATTTTTTATTAGATGAAATATTGTAAACCATTATTGATTGTTGAATACTAAAAATTAATATGAAGTGATTGAGCGTATTAATCAAAAGGAAAAACTTTTTCCATTTATTCTCTAGTATTATTGTTGATTTTTATTTTAAGATTCTTAACTTTAATTTTCTTTTTTACAAAATTGCATTGTTTAAAATCAGGATTTTTTGTAAAATAAGTACAGACACAACAAATTTTGAAAGTTTTGTCCGGGTGCAATATGAAACATGCTAGTCTCTCAAGCCATTGATACAGAGTTTGATTCCCAGTGGGGGTGCTTTTTGAATATGACTTGGTGCTAATTTAGCATAGTCTAAGTGAATGAAATCTACAGCATTATTATTATATTAAAGGGATAAGTGGGATTGGTTTTATTCTTAATTTCTTTGCCTACCACTTTATACATTAGATTAAGATAGTTAATCATGAAGATTAAAATCTTGTGCCAAATAATAATAAATTATTGCAAAAAACAGTATTGTCTTACATTTCAGCATTTAGAAGAAATGAAACAAAAAAGAGTTGTGTTAATTATTAATTATTTCTTTAACTAATTTACTCTTGCCATCACAAAATGACGGCAATATTTAAGTAATTTTGCAGTTATGTAAAAGCTTAGAATATGAAGAGAAGGTGCAAAGCGAATTCAATTGTGAAATTTTCACAGAATTCAAATATTATTTTGTACTATCGTCTTTCTCAAATAAGGAAATAATGAAATACTCTTCTAAGAGAAGTAACTCTTGCATTAAAATATGAAAGTTGGTGTTATAGACAAAAAATATAGACATACACTATAAGTAGAAGATTATATGGAATCATTTGTCAAAATGTAGAATCATGTGTAGTTGAGCCTAGTTATTGTTAATGTCTTTTTTCTCCCCAAATTGTGATATGATAGCTTCATTGGAATTCTGGCAGACAGAAGTGGAAATGGCATGTTGCTTAAGAGGCAATAAAATCCTTCCCTAGAGATTTTATTAGAGCTGCCCCACCCATGAAGTCCCTTAGCTCTTACCAAACTATGTTTATCTGTTCCATCTATTTGGTGAAATTCTTCTGTCCTATTCAGCTTTACCATTATTTGAACAGAATAGAAGATTAGAATTCTGGAATTGTACTGCTCTATTCTTATTAATAATCTTTGTTTTGTTCTCTAGAGAAAAATAATTTGCATAGGATATAAACGTGATATTCTTGTCTTTACTGATCTATACTATACAATAGTATTTGCCGCTACCATGGTGAGTAGACCCATAGCAACTGCCCTACCTCCCCCCTCCTCTGTTCTGGCCTAACTACAGTATATCACCCGAAACTGATAAGAAAATAGGCAGCCTGAAATATTGTATCTATAAAAATTTTGTTAGCAGGGGACCCAATTTCTATCTGATTTTGCTCAGTTTCGTTTATGAGTGTGTGCGTGTGTGTTTAGAATGAGGGGGAAAAAAGTTAAACTTAGAGCTCCAGGTAAAGGGATCTTCTTCTCCTTAGGTGCCAGCTTCTCATGAAACATCCTTACTATCCCGTTTCATAGAGTAGAAAATGGCCTATTTATAAATCTTGTTAGTGGATTTTTAAAAAAATGTCTGGCTATAAAAGCTGGAATATAAAATATAAAAGGAGAAATGATTTTTCCTTTTTTTTTATTTAAAGTTTTGTTCAAGAATTTGAAGATATTTTTCTGCACTGATTTCTGCTCTTTCTGCAACCTTTTTATTTTTTTAAATTTATTTTTTATCTGCTATTGTTGCTATTAGCTTCATGCAAAATTACTCCTTGCACTCCTTACACAAAGATCACACTCCTTTCAATGTCACCTAACACTGCTCTTAAGGAATACTGCAGCTTCTCTTTTTACCCTACCCAACTTCAAGGCACATCTGTAAAAATCTCACTGCCAATGCACATTCCCTATTGCAAGCTTCATGCGTTTAGTTTCTTAGCTCCTCTCAATTGTAAAGAATTTTTCTTTTATCTATGTCCTCTTCTTATCCACCCTGGCCCTCTTATCAACCTTATTTTATCAATGCACCCTCTTGCTATTGTGCTTTAGATTCTAGCATCAAATTACCATTATTGACAACTGACTCTCAAGCATCTCTTGCAAGATTGTAAATTGAACCCCAATCTTAGCTCAAATTTCCTCATATCTTTGCCTTGTTGTTCAGAGCAATGGCCGTCACCTTTTGATTCTCTCTTGAACTACTTCTTCACGGCACTTGTAAATTCTGCTCCCTAGATGAACCTCCCCACTGATGTCAACCTACAAAAGTTCATTCTTAAAACATTTATATCCTTACCACTCCTTTCCAATCCAGGAATCCTGTGTTAGGTTAAGGGGATCTTCTTCTCCTTGGATGCCTGCTTCTCAAGAAAGAAAAAAAAAAAGAAACCTTTTGGAAAAAATACTTTCTTTATATAATTGTCTATGCAGTCCCCTTGCCTTCCTTCAACATGAAGCTAACTGCAATAATAGCATTTTTAAATCTTTTTTTTTAAAATAAATATATATACACACACACTGTATATGCCAGACTATAAGAAAAATGGTGTACAAGGGTATTTGGAGAATTGCAGCTCACTGCAACTCATCCAAGCCCCATTACTGTCCATATTGAGCTTTCGGTAGACGGCCCTCTAGTTATAATACCAACACATTGGACACAGTGTAATATTTGTATAGTTTTCATCTTTTAAAAAAAATTAAATGCTGTCTTATATACTGGCATATACGGTATGTGTGTGTGCATATATATATCTATATAACTATTGAGTTATACCTCCAACACAAATTTCGAACTTTCGACCCCCTGTGGAAAGGGTTGAACATATCAGTTTTGACAATGGTTAATGGATTTGTGTAAATTGTTCAACAATGAAATAGAAGAAGATTGTTTGATGCCTTGCCACAGTTATATTGCACCCCCTCAGCAAATTAGTCAGTAGAGGACCCTGTTTCTCTCCGATTTTGCTTTAGTTTTTTTCACGCGTGTTTGTGTGCGTTTGTTTAGAATGAGGGGAGAAAGTGAAACTTTTGAGCTCCAAGTAATTTTGCCCAGCCATTTTCGCTTGTTTTCTTATTCAACATGGCTTTTCCATCTCTGCTGCCTTAGCCTTTTTTCTCAATGCCAGATTTAGACTTGGTAAGGCTTTGGAGGCCTTTGTTATACCAGAAGGTCTCACAAAAGTTGAAAACAGATATGCCTTTTTAATTTTTTGAGCTTGTATTATGCCTAAATCCAGCATTGCTTTTTCTATTCAGCTTTAAAAATATTCTTGTTCTAAGAATAAAAGATTTCCAGACATTACAGACTCTAATTTTTATAATGCACTCAAAGAAATCTTGAATAATTATATAACTATGATAAAAGTTAGGTTTTGTGTAATTTGTAATTTGTAACCCAATCTCTGTTACTTGTTATAGTTACGACCGTCTGTCACCCTGACAACATTTACATACTCGTCTCTTTAATATTTACCAACCTTTTAACTTACAGGGACCAAAAATCTCAAGACTTTTGGTCCATTTGGGTTAAAAACCTACTCAGACATCAATGTCAAATCATGGTCAAAATCACGCTGAAAGCAGCGGTCCTCATTCTCAATCACTGGTTAAACAGCGTTGAGCCTGATTTGTACTTAGATGGATGACTGCTTCGGAACACCAGGTATCATAAGCATGTGCTGCCCACACGTTTGCGTATGGGCCCTCACATTAAAACCTATTCTGCCCTTGTGGGGAGGTAGTTAAATAACTACTTTAACATCAAAGTTAATCAACATCTTGTCTTGTCAGTAAAAATGAGAATATAATTAAGACTTTCTGGTACTGAAGATGAAAAGTGGGAAGGAAATTGAAATAAACATAGGTAAAGACCCATTCTTTACTATGGTCAATTTAGCACTTGTAAAATCAACAATACTCTCTGCTTATTTTGTCTGGTATCCATTTACATACATTAATATACTATATGTGCTGGACTGGTTTACAAGGGTAATGTACACAAACACTCAATATGGCAGCTGGTATAATCTCACATCTTTGGTCCAGAACAACTTGACATTGAAGTGAGGAGAATATCATAAAATCTATTGACCAGTTTTCTTCACAAAGTAAAAATACTGTATAAGCCAGACTATGAGACGAATGGTTTACAAGGGTTTTTGGAGGACTACCGCTCACTGCAACTCCTCCAAACATCATAACTGTCCATATCGAGCTTTGGTACACGGCTCTCTAGTCATAATACCAGCGTATTGAACGCAGTGTAATATTTGCATAGTTTTCTTTCTTTTTTAATTAAATGTCGGTATTTATACCGGCATATACAGTAATAGCTGATGATAATGAAATGTACACAAATAAATTTCTTAAATAATATACATAAAGTTGTGTGTGATATTTTATTCAAACAAACGTAATTCTTTTTTTTTTTTAAATAATAAATTCTACCTTATTCTGCACAATTATCAAATTCAGCCTTTGGATACACATTTTTCTCCAGATATTATCAAGTAAGTTACATGTGAAAGTTTATCAAAAATAAGATCATAAGAATTTTCAATTATAGAATTTAATTCTAAGTACAAATGGTTTTACTAATAATTGCTCAACTATACTGCTTAGTATAGCAATTTAATTCTTTAGAAATTCATGAAATGCTTCCTGGGAGTTTCTTTGATAATCCAACTATATTAATTTTAGATACCAAACTCTTTAAGAAAAAGAATCCCCCCTCCCCACCAAAACGAAATCCCTTCTCCATTTTGTAATTTGTTGGAATGTTTTGTCATTTTTGTAAATGCTTTTTGTGTCTATAGAATCTTTTTGAATTTGGACTTTTTTTTTTCTAATCTAAGCAGCAATCAAACTTTTACATTGACTGCTCGACAAATACCACTGACCTCATTATATATATATATCTATATATCTATATGTGTTTTTCTTTGTTCAGTTTCATATTTAATCCCTACTTCAATGATATTAAAAATGAGTTGAGTTTAAAAATTGATCAGTTTATAGCTGATTTGACATTTAATTCTTAATCACTCTCTCTTCTCTGTCTTTGTAAAAATGTTCTGTATTCATTTTTTTTTTTTAGTCTCTAATTTTCAAATTTTTATTCCTAATGGTATATTGCCAAAACCTATTTTCTCTATTCCATTTAAGAGTTTGGTAAAAACTTTAGATTTCTGCCTACGTGCAAACACACAATATGGCTGCTGGTGCAATCTCACATCTTTGGTCCAGAACACCATGACATTCAAGTGAGGAAAATCTCATAAAATCTATTGACTGGTTTTCTTCACTAAGTAAAAAATATATCACTGAATTATTTTCATACATTAACATAAAGTTACTGCCAATAAATAAAATTTAGCTTTATATACCTTTGTTAAAGAATAATTTAAAGCCTTTGCAAAACTTTTGGGACCCTGGTTAAGAATTCTTGCTTTATAGAATACATTCTCTTCTTTGAACTAATTTTTAACTTTACTTTTGTACATAGATATAAAAAATATATATTTTCCTTCCAATTAAAAAATGTACAGAAATTTTTTCTTTGTAAATAAATATAAAATAAATTTGTTCAAATTTAAATATTCTTAAACAAATCTGACTAAAATTGAGATTTTTGAATTAAGAATTTTTCCTAGAATCAGTTTCTTGAAATTCTAATTAATAATAATCTTTTAACTCTTCATAATCCTAAGATGTTTGTCTCCTGATTCAGAGTTTTCCAAATTAGGTCAGCTCTGAATTTTAGCATTTTGGGTCAATTTCTAGTATTTTCCACTTACTGGTATTTCTTTGTTTGGGTCCTGATCCAATTCTTGCCATAAAGAGAAATCATTCTTTGTCCCTCTCTTTCAAGACTCCTGGGATATATATGTTCCATAGATCTTTTAGAAGTCTACTGGGACATTTTAATTCAGGCATTAAGCACCTTAATAGGTTAGTCTTGAAAGGGTTAAGTAATCATCTTTCTACCATTGCTCAAAGATTTAAAAACAAATTCTTCCTTTAAAAAAACAAAAAAAAAAACCTCCATCTTTTTCTCTTGGCAGCATTTACTTAAAACTTGCCACATTTTTCTACCTTAAGTGTTGCATAAGTGTACATAGCCTTATGAAAGTGTATATGCTATTTTATAGAAGTATTACTCAAAGTGTTGTGTAAGCAGCATATTGTGTGTTACTTGAGAATCAGAAGTGTTAGATAAGTGTTGCCTAAATGTAAGTTTTCCAGCATGGCTGTTATTTTATATATTACTGCACAGTGGACCAGAATAATACTGCTTATATCCCATAATAGTTGTTACATTTATATATACATTTGTATATGCAAAGGTAACAACTATTATGGGGCAAAGGTAGTAACCATATAGCAACTGCCCTGATGATCTGCTGCCATTTTGTGGAAAAATATCCACTATTTCTATGCACAGCTTGAAGCAACTTATCATATGATGTATGTGTATATGTATATAATACACAAATTGGATTATTTGTACACTTAATGAAACAACCTTAGTGGGGTTTTTATTACTTTAATTACTAACTGCATTTCCACACGTTATTTGAGGATTTTTTTTTTTCTCTTGAAAAAAAATCAATGATATTAAATTTTTCTTTCTGTTTGTCATTGCCAATAAAAAGCAAAACTGCTGCTTATCTTGTTTCTAAAATGATCTTTTTTTTCTGCTACTCTGAAGCAGATCTATGCAAATTTATATATACACATACATGGTCATCAGGTTTGGCAATATACAGATGTCTTTTCTTCCAGATTCTGGCCCTGCCTGCATAAATGTTACAGAAGATCATTCAGCCATAAATTTGTCAACATATTTTGTATTTTCTCCAAATTTTCAAAATATTGCACAAATATCAGTTACTATTCTTTCTTACTATAAGTCTCTTGATTTTCTTATTGAACATTTTGGTTTCATTGCAATGATTGGTTTTGAAAGAACGAATATAAATAGTAAGTTTAGCATCCTTGTAGATGAATGAAAATAGTTGAATTGAATAAAGTGTTAGTAAAAAGTAGATTGTTTCAGTTTAGAAATGTTGTGTTTAGTAATTATTTGACTGATAAATTTGTTAAGTGTATAAGTATTTATTTATTAAGTCTTCATTACATGTTTAAATTTAATTTTCATATAAATCAACTAATATGTACAACAGACTATCTAATAAATGTATGTTAGAATCGTAAGACGACTTATCTCGTCCTTGGCAGCGAACAGGTTAAATGAAATTAAAATGTAGTTGCAGCCAACTGGAATTGTGTTTTTTTTTTTTTTTTTTTTTTTTTTTTTTTTTTTTTTTAGAAAATGAAATATTTTTTCAAAAATGATAATAATCAATGATACATTGGTTTAGGGAATGGGAAGAGCCAAACTTGTTTCACTAAAGAATTGGGGGTCTGAATGTTGACCACATTGGAAGACAAGGCAAGAACAAGAGGGATTGAAACAACAACAAAGCATAAGAGACACAACCAGAACAATGCTTGTCAGAGGACCAAAGGGGATTAAAAAATATATATATTGTCACAAAATGAATTGGTTGATCAGTTAGTCTGTTCTGAGACAAGTACTGAATCCCCAGGGGCTTGGTGCTGGAAATTCAAAAATTGTACTACCTTTGTTCCATAAGTGTTACATTTAGTGTATGAAATATAATATGAAAATGTAACAACTTTTATGGGACAGAGGTAGTAACAATTTCTGGTTCCATTATTGAGAATGTACAGTTATATAAAGTTTTGCTAACTTTTTTTCTTTTGAGTTTTTGTGTTTTTATGCTCACTGTGTATAGATTGTCTGTGTGTATGTTTGTGTGCAAAAGCAAAGAAACAGACTCAGCTCTTGTAGCCATTTTGTATCTCTGACCATGTTTCATGTCATTTTGAATTCAATTATTTATTTAGAAGGATTGCAAAAATTTTTTTTTTGTTTTTTTTTTTTTCTTTTTCACTATAATTTTTTGTATACGTGTGTGTGTATATTTTTTTTGCGTGTGTATTTTTTATTCTCATCAAATAATTTTGGGGGTATTTTTTACTTTTGTTTATTATATTAATAAAAAAAATTTTTTAAAAGAAAATCCCAAAACACATTAAAATTGAAAATTGAGAAAATATGACTTTGTATATTTGATCCATAACAACTTTATATTTTTTTTTTTCTCTCCATCAAAACAAGACTTCAGTTGTGGATTTAATAAAAAAAGGAGAAAGAAAGAAAGAAACAAAAGACTTTAAATAAGATGCTAGAAAAAGGAGACTTTTTTATTATTATTTATCTTATTTTGTTTTTCATTTTTATATTGGTGCAGGATGGAGTTAAAACTCCACACTAGAGAGTGTCACTGTGTGACCTTTACGTAGAATGTACATTAAAAAGCTACGGTTACCTCCCTTGTTCTTCTACAACTTCTCCACGTGTGTATGATGAGTATTGTAAACATTGTATATAGTAATTCAACTAGAAATTCTAATTTATTCCAGGCTACCATGCTGAATAATGATATTATATTAATAAGCAGTGTGTGTTGATAAACATCTTTAAACAAGAATTAAAGAGTTGCCTGATATTTTGTCTTTGTTATTATTGTTGATTTCTTTGATATTTAGGTACTCTTGCAATAGTGGGGTCCACAGCGTAATAAGCGTAAAGTTTATTCCCCTGCAATATATTTTTTGGATCATGTTCATATCAGGCACCCTAAACTTTGGCGAATCAAAAAGGGACAGATTTTTCCTCGACACCAGTGATGTCACTGAAATGTCAGCAGTGTTACCAAAATACGTGTTGACATCGAAGAAGAAACTAGCCTGAACTGGTGTCGCTAGTCTCTCTGAAATGTTCAAAGTTACTTACATTCAATAAAAAATTTTTTTTTTTTAATTGATATGAACATGATCCTGGGAGTCAGGACATATTTGAAAAAAATCCCTTACAAAACGCACAATAATTTTTATTAAAACACTAAAAAAAAAAATTATTTTAATACAAAACAATTTAATAGTTTATTTTAATACAATAATGCAAGGGGAATAACTTTTAGTCTTTTACGCATATTAAGCTCTGGACTCCACTATTATAAGAGTACAGATATTTGTAACCAGAATAATGACAAGAGAATTCAGTTTTTAAATGCATGTACAGGTATACCATGATTAGTGCGGTTAATTTGTACCAAAATTTTCTGTACTGTTATGGACTAATTAAAATTTCATGTTTCTTTTTTTCAGCTCCTACTTAGTTACATGAATTTGTGCAGCGATACCATACTATATCAAAGCACACACTTAATGCACTACTCGAGGTATTGGTTTATTTTGAAAAGTTGTATAAATGTGAAAACAATAGAGTAGAAAGTAAAAAAACTCAAGTGCTACCATTTGGACAGTGGTGTTTATGGGAGAGGAATCTTTGATTTCTTGATAGTTGAAAAAAGATTTCCAAAATCAAATTACCATATTTCCCAGCCTAAAAGGCACCCCCCCCCCCTGAAATATGACTCGTAAATTTACCCTTCATTCTAAAAGCCAAAGGCCTATCCTAACCCCAGAAGAAGATAATCTATGCTATGTGTGTACATACCTGTCAAGTTTCAATGTTGAAAATGAGTGAGAATCATAAGTCATAGATTCATTCAATCTCATTTCCTTTGGCAGACAGTCGGTGTAAAGATTTTCGATACTCATTTTTGAACTTGCGATGTTACTCCTAACATGTGTGCGAATGGAATGAATAGACCCTTTCAGCATGTGGCAGCAAATCACAGTCCCACGGTAGCACTTCTGGGTATGTTTAATTGGTTAAAATCACTAACCAAAAGATTCACACTTTTATAAAAATTTACTTTTTATAAAATTTCTCGCCTTTCATAAAATGCGTGAGAATTTTACACTTTTTATAAAATGTGAGAATTTTCCATTAATGCATGAGAACGTATCAAAATGTGAGAGTCTCACGCAAGATGCGCGAGACTTGACAGGTATGCATGTAGGATTGGACCTTTCAGTTGGAGTTTGCTGAGGTTAATTCAAAACGCAAAAGGCAGTAATCTGAACTCCTGTATATGACACACTCCTCAAGCGACCTTGACTTTTAGGGACAAAAGTAAAACTGATATATTAAAAAGGTTTAACAGTAAATCTTATAATAACAAGACTATTGTAATTAAACACTCACCCACCATCTGTTTTGGTTGTGTTCAGTTGTTCTCTGTGATGAAACCTGTTGTATTCAGTCAGCAACACCAGGCAATGGAGACGATTGGTTTCCACAGTTTTAAACATAAACATTTTATCTTAGAATTTGATTTAAACATATAATGTTCCTAAAGGAACATATGTTTAAATCAAATGAATAGACCCTAGATTTAAACATAATGTTCCGTTAGGAACATTATATGTTTAAATCAAATGAATAGACCCTAGATTTAAACATAATTTTCCGTTAGGAACATTATATGTTTAAATCAAATTCTAAGATAAAACAAGAAAATGTTGTCAAACTCCAGTCCAAGTTAGAGTTGACATTGTTTTTCCACTAACAACAACAACAACAATCCTCACCAAATATAGGGGAGTAAACTCTTCACTGTTTGTCTGTGCCTTCACATTAAATTAAACTGATATGTAACATTAACATTCCCCTACCGTGATTTGAAATCATGACCAACTAATTGGTAGGCAGCTCTCTTACTGACTGAGCTAAATTGACAAGTCTTACATATCTACAAAAATGTATCTTAGAAATATGCAAGAGTTTATTTCATTCTAATGAATAAATACATTTATAAAAAGAGGGAAAATGCCATTTCCCTACCATGATTTGAAATCGTGATCAGCAGGTGGCTCTCTTACCAACTGAACCAAACTGCCAAGTCTTACATATCTACAAATTTATTTATTATATATACAATACAAAAGTTCCAGTAATCATCTTCAGCTGGAATAGAAGGATTGGAGTTTGAACCTGGATCAGCCAATCTTGTTTTTTTTCCTACTTTTCAGAGAATTTTGAAAAAAACTTAACCTCACACTGTTCTCTTTTTTTTTAAAATCTTTATAATGGTGACTAGAAACATTAAAAAGAAGTTTAACTATGCCCTAACCCACGCTGTCTGAATTTTTTATAAGTGTATTCGGACTGTTGTTCTCATCTCGGTTCATCTTTTGAACTACGTGTTGTCTGATATTAGTGCCTTTGTTGCTTGTTATTCGTTTGTTCCTTTCCGTTTTTAGCTGTGTTTGGTTCATAACTGTATTTAGCTGTGCTTCGAAAAGAGACGGAACAAAGACACATGTTCTCAGAAGAGAGCCTGGCCCGAGCTTTTGGGATCAGAAGCGGAATGGGGGCTGCTGGGAGCTTGCTTCAACATGTTTATTTATTATAAAGTATAAACATTAATACATACATATATAAACATTTCACACGTTTTGGTCATTGTACCCTACCCTACATAAAAAGATTATATCACTCTTTAAATAAAAAGGTAGTGTCCGTCTCTTAAAAGACAACTCCTATTGGTGTATAAACAGCCGGTGACAAAGTCTTGGTTCCCTTTGCATGCGTCAGCTTAGTGATCCTTGCAAGTTTCAAGT
>VCCN01006924.1:3576114-3590907 GCA_006491835.1 Architeuthis dux
AAAAAAAAAAAAAAAAATGGTAATTAAAACTTTCCGTAGTAATATCTTAAATGCTTTAAAACATATATAAATATGAAACTTTCTATATTAAAAGAAAACCTTTTTCAGCAACATCTTTAGAGTTTAAAGCTTTCTAGACACACACATATATATATATAACACACATGCTATTAATGACAATGTGGAAATAAACACAAATTAAAGATTTTAATAATTCACATATATAGGGACAATATAGTTGATTTTCCTAGATCATATTCAAAATCTTTTAAAATATTGACGTTTAATGTTTGTTCTGTGACAATGCCGTAAAAAAAAAACCCTGGTAATTTCAAGCTTTGAACTTTGTTTCATTTTGTATTTTCGTATTACTCTGAAGAAGCTGTAGACAGCGAAACATGTCAGTAAATCGTTGATTTTTCAAACAATGTGTTCTTTCCACACTGTTATCAATAACATCATGTCGATATCATTATCCAAATACTAATCACACACACACAGACATATATATTTTATACATAACACTTTTCGACTACACTCTCATCCTAGGCAAAGTGCCAATCCATATATAAATAATCCAGTCATTTTTGCTAGTGAAATATAATATAAAATTATTATGTAAAAACACAAATTTAGCAAAGAAATACTAAACAGATTAATTGACTAAGTATATGTTTAATAACTTAGTCTTTTACAGCTGGTTTGTGCAGGAGATTACAATGCCAAATAAATTACAAAATGTTTTTAATGGAATAATATGATCATAAAAACATTATAAACCTACAAAATTTAATTTCTCCAAGAATAATTTTTAGCATAAAAATATATAAATGCTAGAATTACTAACATTAACCTGCTCACTGCCACAGACGAAATAACTCGTCTTAGTAGGTTGTCATTCCAGTGCCACGGACGACATAACTTGTTTTATGATAGTGTGTTATTCTTTTTTTTCTTACATACATTTATTAGATATTCTGTTGTACGTAGTTGATTTGTATGAAAATAAAACTGTTTTAAATATGTGATGAAGACTTTCTATTTTCAACAATTTTTTTTACGAGAAAAACCCAGCACAGGAGTTACAACCTTAAGAAATATACTTGGCAGTGAACAGGTTACAAAAGGAAATTGAGGTTTTGGTTGCATATGTTAGTACAAAAAGAATCTATAATAGTAATAACATAAAGGAAAGGTTAGGAAGAGTGGGCAGAAAGGAAGTTATGTGTTTAATAACAAAGAAAAGAGTTAGGTAGTTTACTGAGGGTGTAAGAAGATTTTTTGCATATGAAACTAATCCATGTGTATAACATTTAGATAAAAACATGGACAGGCAATGAAGATTGGAAGATATAGGTGAGAGAATGAGAAGAAACAGGCAAAGGGCGAGAGAAGAGCTGAGGCATGAGATAATGGATAATCTTAGTTGTGAACACCCGCGGAATTTCCACAGGTTCAACTAGTTCACCAATTTTTTTTTTACCAGTCAGATCAAGCCCAGAACAACACAGGAAGCTCAAACTCTCTTGGGACACATTTACATGATTTGTTAAAAAAACTCAACAGGATATATTAACAAAACGTATACATTTGAAATAGTAAAATCCACACAAAACCTGAGATACTTATTCCATTGTAGTGCCCAATATTATAACAATCATTCTCGTTAAAATTGTTCAATTTTAGCAAGACTGACCACTGTAATATTTTGGGACACTACACAACTCTAATAATAACTTTCATTCTATCATAAGGTTTACTTTTCGATTTGAAAAATGTTGTAATAAGGAAAAAAAATCAATTTATTAGTTACTTGACAATGTTATTGCAATAGATATTGAAGAGATGACATTTGTCTAGTCCATATACTTCTGTATGAATTGCAATGAAGAAAAAAAAATAACATTAAAAATTAAAGAAAAAAAAACTTAATTGTAAACTGATTCAACACATGTTAATAGTAAATTGATTTTCCCAGGCAGCTGCTACACAAGGAACCAAGATTTAATGATTTGTTTTTGCAAGTCACCCATAAACAAACAAGAAATTTCTCTACTTTTAATGAGGTATCATCTTTTCTTTTTGGTGTTATTCCACCTGACAAGATGTAAAAAAAATGAAAAAAAAAAAAATAAAAAATTATATATGTTACTGGCATTGCATGAAACTGTCATTCTATATAATGCCTAGCATTTTTTAGGAAAAGTATAGAATGCCTAGGTAAAGTAAGCTTATTTCATACTTTGCCAAAAAATGATAGGCATTCTATAAACTATTTCTATATCTATTGACAAGACAGATTTCAAAAACTAAATCTACTAAACAATTAGATTTTTTCCTAATAGAGTAATATACTTTTGGAACAAGTTGCATAGTCATGTTAAAGATAGCAATAGTGTACAAAGTTTTAAAAATAATTTAAAAATTTTTTGGAAAAAACATGAAATTCAAGGACATTTTTGGAATCTGTCAAATGAGATTTTCAAGAGAGCCTGATCTGTGAATTGTGTTAAATTGTAAATGTTTGTATTTATGTACATTTGAGTAGTATGTTTTTATGAATTTTGTATTTGTTTTGAAGTTGATGTGTAAATATTGTGTATAGTTGGAGATGCCCAAAGAGGCAAAATAAAATAAATATAAAATGCCCAAGTTTCACACAATGCTGGTAACTATACACACGTGTGTATATGTATATATATAATTTGTTAACATCCAGCAGCATAGGACCCCCTCCCCAGAACAGCAAGGAAAAATAATTAATCAAATGTGATATGAAAGTGAAAAATGTCAGGTGTAACAAAATTAATTAACTGCAGGTGTAATTTGAGGGAAGGAGGGATGATAAAAGTCTTAGAAAAATGGCAAAGCAGCAGTTGCAATTTCAGGTCAGGAATGAGGGCACATTGGGGGGTCAGAACACAAGAATCTGACAATTTGCTGCAGATTTTGTTTTGTTTAAAAAAAAACATTTTTTACTTTTACCCTGAAGTTTATTGAGAAAAAAAAACATCTCAATAGAAAAGCAGGTTTCTTCAAAAGTGGTCCCAACACAATCAATGTTATTGTGCAGTAGGAAATATCTACAACAAAACATCAACTAATTATAAAAACCTATAATTTCCTAAATCCTGTGTGCAAATAAACAAAACAGGGCAAAACAAACTGCACATATATTTTTCCAGTTTAAGATTCAATTTTCAAATGATAAACAATTTCAATAACTATAATGTAGGCAGCAATCATTCATTGATACATGTTTAATTAAAAACAATGGACAAGTAATGTTTTTCAATTAACTTTTCTTGCTTACATACAAGAGAATGTGTGCCTGGATCTAAAGAATGTAACTAAAAAACATTCCTTGCTTGTCATTTTTAATTAAACATATCAATATATATATATATATATAAAATCAGTGTATAGACATGAATTAGAATTCATCCAACAGTATGGTATTAAAAAGACAATTCGGAAAGCCAAAATTATAAATGAAAATTCTTTATTCTGTTGACATGTTTTGATCATGCCAACTTCTTCAGAAAACTAGTCAACAGATAAAGAATGTTCATTTATAATTTTGGCTTTGCAAATTGTCTTTTTAATACCATATATATATAGAGATATAGATATAAAGACATTTATAAGTTGAGAACTTATATTTGCCTGGTGTGAACGACTGCTAAATGTGTGGCCTAAATTGTAAATGTGAATAAAGAAACGAGCTCCACGCAGGGATCGAATCCGCGTCCACCCTGGAAGCAACCTTATACGCAGGTTCTGCTCTACCAAAGTTCTCATGGTAGGCAGGAGTTTTTTAATCCTACACTTTGCTGGCCTCTACTCCCATGGTCGTATTTAGGCACGAATATAATGTGGTTCTCTATGTTGACAGTATGAAATCAAATGATGGATAATTTTATATCTGACAGAATATGATAATTATAAAGATGTATCATTTGATTTCATATATATACATAGTGTACAATAGGATAAAGATTATCCGACATAATGATGCTAGGAAAAGACAATGTGGAGAAATTATTTAATACCTTAACATGTTTCAACTTATTCAAAAGGAAGTCAGAAAAATGATTCAGACAGTAGACCACGGTCGATGCAGACACATCATTTCTCCGAATTCCTTTTTAAAACGACTTTAATAAGTCGTAAACATGTTAAGGTATTAAATAATTTCTTGCAAATTATTCTGAGTCTCAACATTGTCTTTTCCTAGCATCATTATATATATATATTAGCAACAAGTGTGTCTATATATTCAGGATGATATTGATTTGCACAATAAAATGTAAGGTTCTTTTGGTAGGATGTAAACAAAATACTATATTTTCTTTCTCTTATTGATCATGTTGGGAGCACTTTAGACCTACAAAAACATGTCAAAGTGAATATACAAATGTCTTTTGCACAAGGAAGATTTTTTTTTTTTGCATATATTAGTCCTAGCAAGATAAATTCTATAGCTTTTGTACTTTTTTTTAAAAGATAGGACATAGAAATGTACAATTAGTAGCCAAAAGTTATATTTTTTATGAAGATATAGACAGAAAGGGAAAAATAGACTTGGTTTTTGTTAAATATTTTCAAATTATTTTTAAACTGAAAATCTGGGAATATTGAAAATTTATAAACTTGAATTTTGTTTAGAAATTGGATTTTTTTTTTTATTACTTTGAATAAAAAGAGGAAAAATATGTTTGTGAATTGCATAGAGTGAAATTCATTTCAATTTCACTACGAAGTAAAAAGTAGGTTATATAATATACATACAAGATTTTTTAATTTTTGGTTTCCATTTATATGATACAACAAATTTAGGGGTTAAAATAAGTGGGTGTAGATATCAAATTTTAAGGAAGTTATTGGAAGGAAAATTCCTAGAAGTGAAAGAAAAAAGAGAAAAGAAAAGAAAAATACTTTTATCATTAATTTAATATGATTTATTTGAAATTAAACAAAAAGAACTGGTGAATCTAGAAGGATGAACTTTTTTTCCTTTTAAAGTTTCGTTTTATTAAAAATAATTACAAGTACATGTTTATAGTAAATTTTGTGAAAAAAAAATGTTTTGAGTTATGAGGTAAAATGTGTAAAGGTTATAATTGATTTTTTTTTTCTTTCTTTCTTAAATTATTTAGGCATTTGGGGGTTCTAAACATTTTTGTACTATCTCTGTCACATAATTGTTGTTACATTTAGTGTATGAAATGCATATGTAACAACTATTATGGGACAGAGGTAGTATTTTTTCTTCTTCATGTTTTGCTGCATTCATCAGTTCCTAAGGACTTGAGAAGAAAATATCTTCCATCTTATTGAAGGCTACGTTTGGAGTATAGTGTTTTGAAATGGAGTAGTTTTAAGAGAATTCTATGAAGAAAATAAAATAAAAACTAAACCTTTTTCGATACAAATGGATGTGATTGGTTTTACAGACAAATGAAGACAAGTGAGTTTTCCGATGAGACATTTAAAGCATAATAATAAACAAATTACTTTCTGATCCGTACTATAGAAATTTTTTTAAAAAGTTGTTAAAACGAAAAACCGAATGAAAGAAAAAAAAAACTATATTTCCAATAATAATGTGTAAATCCCTGTCTGTCTCTTGTTTCTAGGCATCAGTGGCTACACAGTCTTCTTCATCGTCCTCTTCTAGTAATTCATCTTCGTCGTCCTCGGCAACAGCCTCCTCCTCGCCTTGCCCATCTTCTTTCTTGTCTTTCTTTTCACTTGCATTTGCTTCGGAGGTTTCCAACCCATCGCCGCCCCTCTTTCGTTTTCTCTGTTTGTATTTCCTTCTTGGTGTGGGCAGTGGTTCCATGTCAAGCACTTTACGAATTCTCCTAAAAGCCATCAATCTAAGCATGTGTTGGGCAGAAGCGGTGACAGTTTCACGATCCTGGACACTCAAGCCAGTCAAAGGGTCAGTGGGTTCCCTCTCACAAGGATCGTATAGTCCATTGCCCAATGGCAGGATAATACCAACAGAAAGACACTCAAATACACGACGTAGAGCATTGCCAGGTCCCAGAGCAACCCTCACGCTGCCTATGCATTTCTGTACCAATAATTCCATAGACCAAAGAGTTAGGTTCCCCCATTCGGGGACTCTTTTGGTAAGGTCACGAAGTATACGAAGCACGACCACACAATTCGGCAAGCCCCTAGCCTGGGCTTGAAACCATTTTGCTCGTCTCAGTTGAGCTAAGGCTTCCAAACAGATCTCCTTGTTCAGGACATCTGGGGGATCAATGTCAATACTGTCTGTGTTTTCATCGTTAGATTTTTCATCCTGAGTTTTCTTTTCTTCTTCGTCTTTTTGTGCGTTTTTTTCCGTATCTTGTTCCTCATCACCGTTCGATCCCGATGATATATTTTTGTGGTCACCATTATTATCACCACTTCCTACTTCGTGCGGTGGCTCCTCCTGGTCCCCTGATCCATCGGGGTGGCTGTTGACCCTCATCTGAGGCGAGGTCAAAGTGATTCTACACGAAATCTTGGGTTCCTTCTCGCGTGTGACAAACATAGCGGCCGACTCCATTTGTAATTCTACATCGTATTTATCATCAGTGACGGTCGACAGGTGGGTAGGGAAGCACTCGTAAATTTGCTGAAGCAAAGTTTCTGTCGGTTTTTCCGCAGACAAAGCCACAAGATCGACAGTCACGTCATCTTGTAACAGTAGTCCATGTCCGAATACACCGACCCTCTGGACACCTTTTAACGATCGGTAGACATTATCCTGTCCTCTTTGGTCCTTTCTTTGCTGATCCTTATAGGAAGAAGTATCCTTTTTTGTTGTCTTGGTCGATGATCCTGATGCTGCTGCTGCTGCTTCCTTATTTTCTGAAGAGTTCTCTTCGCCAGTCGTTTCTTCTCCTGTTGTTGTGGATGATGTCTGTCCCTCTTCGCCCGTTGTTGTGGATGATGTAGCCTGTCCTTCTTTTTCGTCCTTAGTATGACTGTCCTCATCGGCTGGAGGCGACGATGACGAATTATAAGAAAGCTGGTCGGACACAAGCTTGAGTGCTTTCTCACAAGCCGACACCATTTTCTGGAATGCCGGTAAATTGGCGGGGTACAAGCTTGCATGTTTAGCCATAACATGCCGGTCATCAGAGGATTTTGGTTGCCGAACCTGCCATGGTGGAGGTGGAAGAAATGGCATCGGGGGTTGCTGGTTCATGCCTCCACGTTTTGGAAAAGGTCGGAAGCGATTCGGCTTTCTCCCATCGTGCTTTCCCGACTTTCCGGTAACAGCCATAAGTGAAAAAATGAAACAACAAGATATAAAGAAGAGGAAGAATACAAGAGGGTGCGTCGGCCTATTATTTCTTTTTTTTTTTCAAGTTTATGAGGCCGATACCAATAAGTTACAGCAGTAAATACTCACTAAAACTGTACACTGGTGTTTTAAGCGGAGTAATGTCGGTCTGTAATGTAAGTTGAACCCTTAATTGTTTCGGATGTGTGAGTGTTAGAGAAACAAGTATCCCGGTTTGGTTTGTAGATGGATGGCTGACTACTATAAGGAAGGAGACACACACTCACTCTTGTTGAAAAAGAAATGTCCCAATTGTAAGATCAGCGAGAAGATGTGTGTATACACTTACGCAACAACGGATCCTGTTGCTTGTGAAGATCCTTTCTGCTTTCTTTTTTTTCCTGTTTGTTTTCTTCTTCTTAAAATTAAATAATAATATTTAAGAAGGAGTCGGCGAGTTACAACAACGCATTCGTGTATCTCGGCTCCCGCGCGACGGTGCTGAATATTTTCTCGTTACTGGATTATCTCCCTTCGGAACTTGAGAATCTCGCGTGACTCAGCGAGATTTTTTGAAACGAAATAAAAAAAAAACAACCCTTCTTTCTCCTCTTCCTTTCCACAGGATACGGTTATCTGCCCTTTCCACCCCCCTCTCTCTCTCCGTTTCAACATCACACGGTTATCTGCCCCTTTCACCTAGAAAGCGGAGGAGAAACGAAATCTCGTCGTGTCACACGAGATTTTGAGCAACACTTCCCTTCTCCCTCACGAGACCCACACATCAACATGGCCGAGGTAAGTAAACACGGAAACAATTTTGTTCCGAAAAAGATAGAAAAATAATTAATATTTTTAAAAGGCGGTTGTCATTTCATCCCTGTTGTTGATTTAAACGATAATTAATCGTTTAGAGTCTAATGGCGTCTACATAAGAGAAAACACTGCGGCTCAATCACGAGTTTTTTTCTTTCATTTTGGTAGAAATCTAAACATATGCAAGTTGAAAAAAAAAATAACACCTTTTAAATCTAAAAGAATAAGGAAGCAAAGGTCTTGATAGATATAGATATTTAAAGATTATCAACCTGGTTTTTAACCTAAAGAGTTCTTTAAGTAATTCATTGCCCAGCATATATTTCTTGTTGACACGTAGTGAACATTACTATCCTTTTGTCACCTCTCTTTGCGAATCTGCGGACAAAAAAAGGATGAGGCGAGAGTAAAGATTACTCATCTTTTTATGGAGTTATTTAAGAAAATATTGTGTATCGTACCATCCAGTAAATATTAAAAGGAAAAATTAATTGTAATTTTATTTTGTTCCTATCAAAAGATAGTTTATTAAAATGATGTAAACTGTATTGAATGTTTAAAATTGTTAAAAAAAAAGCCCAACCCAAAGAAAAATATTTAATGTCGCCACTGTCATCCGCAAAAAGTCTTTATATTTTATGGATACTATTTTTGTACTAATTATTTAATAATATAATGTCTAAAACGTACCATTTTTAAGAATCTAACATTGGATATTATAATGTTTAATAGGGGTGTGGCTAATTAATTGGTTGTAGAACCCCATTCCTAAAATATCACATCAAAAACATTATTTTTTAATTAAAACTGACACATTTGTGGGAGAAATGAAGGTCTGATTGAAAGCACATATTAATATTAACTTATAGAAACAAAAAAACATTTCCTACGAAAACGGTGATGTAAACTTAACCGAAATGAATAAACAGGACTTTTTTATTTTATCAATTTATTTTTTATACAACAGTGAAAAAAAGGTTTGTTTTGAGCTCATGCTGATGTTAATTTATTTACACGTGACTGTGTAAAAAAGTTCAACAAGTGTAAGTGAACTTAACTTAACATGTGACAATGATGAACTTCAGATATATCAACATTCGTTTAATTCCGGTTGGTCGTAATTTATGAACAAAACATTTTCTACTCAGGATTTTAATATATTTTTTTCAGTTTTAGGAAGGAAACATCTCATTAACGAAATTTAAAAGTGGAAAAGATATGAACCACTCGGAAAATATTTTGTTTTTAAACACAACGATTTGTAAGATGATCACGTGATCACTCATCTCTTCTTCACACAGGAACTGCAAAAAAACAATTATAAAGATACCACTTTTTATTAAATTTTAGTTGTTTTTATACAACTAATTAATTCGGGCCACAACTAAAATTAGGATGAAAGTAAAAACTAGTCAAATTTAATAAAAAGTGGTGTTACAATACTTCATCCAATAATAATAAAGATTGAATTTTCTTCCATATATGTTTATTAATATTTATCACTTGTAGGTTTTGGTTTTATGTTTGTATACTGAACATATTTTGAATAATATAAGTAAATATACTGATCTATTAAAATCTAGCTTTTCTTAAAGAACATTGAGGAACCAATTAAAAAAATGAAAATGTAATAAGCCACAAAATATGCAAATTTAGATGGTTTATATTTCAAATCCATTTGTTTTAAGCTTCATACAATTGGGGGGAAATATTTTATACATCAACATGAATCTTTTAACAAAGATCTCAGTAAATATGTTGTTAATAAACATTTGTAGTTTTTTTTGTACATGCACCTCAAACTATAAGATGATGTACAATGTCTTAGATGAACTAATCAGATAAGTGAGAAAGAAATGTAGATGTTTCAGTGCACATCTACAATACCTTTAATTCTGATGCATCATGCTAGCATCAAGAATTTTTATGGACAATTTTGGGACAGCACATCTTTCTTTGAAAGCTGCTTCCAGTGGCTACCCAATAGGATGGCCAGGCGCCTGGTTTTACACCTGGACAGTCCGGCTTTTAAGCACTCTGTCTGACTGAAAAACTTATTCAAATTAACTTATATATACTTAGAACAGTGAAAGTCAACGGCAACTACATATAATAAAAATACGTTAATGGTTGTTAACTGCTAATGTATTTTTATTACATGTTGTTGTTGTTAACACAACTGATGAGCCGCAGTCAACAAGTGGGAGAGCGTCTCTCTGCCAAAGGCAGATTTCGTTCAGAAATCTTTTTTGGTGTAATTTTACAAAAATTACTACAAAATCCCATTCTTATATTATAGTAGTATTTGACAAATCCACAATTCTTCTAAGTATTTTGTATATTTTATACAAAACTTTTATATATTAACATGTCCAAGAGAGTCAATCTGTCCAAGGCCTTCTTTTCAGTCTGCAATATCCTCCTTTTTGTTTATATTTTTCATATCTATACAATTTGTCATAATGGTGGATTCTAATTACATTTATTTACTTGTTAAAAAAAATATAAATATTTATTTTTGTTAATTTTTTTTCAGGAACTCAAGAGATATTTAATGCAGTTGAAGAATTCGTAAGTGATGTCATTTTGTTCTTATTCACAAAGATAGTTTGAAAATTGACATTTTTAATAGAGAAGTATGGAAGAATGCTACTGATGATTAATAAACAGACTATAAATTCTTGTTTCTTTTTGTAATGATTGGTTATTCCTTTGTTTTTATCATTATATATTATTTTGGTTGATCTGTTCATATGTGAAATAAGTAAAGTTGTATATTATGTCTTTCATTTCAGAGTAAAGGCCAATGAAATAATTAAAAACCAATCAATAATATATATAAATAAGAAAATGGGCAAAATACTTAAGATTTGTACAGGAAGAACATTTGTTATGATTAATAAAAGAAATAATCTTTGGAATAGTAGGAAAAATTTGGATAGAATAGGAAAATATTGATTATTTTAAGAATATTTTTTAAAGGGTATTAAAACACCCATATTTTTATTTAATGGTTCAAGAAAACTATTTTCATACAGTAGTACCTGTTATTTACGACCACCCCTGCTGCCAGCCAAAACCTGTCACATATTGCAGGTGGTCTTAAAATAGAGGTGCATCTAAAGCAAAAAAACATATATGGGTCATTCCATATCAAATCACCTAATATTTCTTAAGTCCCCATGGGCACCACAACCTTTTACACAAGGAAATACATCAACTGAATGTAATCCAGTTTCTACAGCCAGCGAAACATTTAGCAACACCCCCATAAAAGCCATTTTTCCCATTTTGAAGGACCCATAACTCCTAAATCACATAGAATATAGCTAAAATGAAGCCAGAAATGGCTTAGTTGGGTGAAAAACTCTGGGGGTACAACATTTCAGCTAGATATCTTTTTACATAGCATATTTATGGAGTGCCAAATTTGGCAAATCATGGTTGTGGCTTGTAAATTTAAACAAATTTAAATTTGTCATTACTTATCTGGTGGTTCAATCAAGATGAAATTTTATCAAGATCCCAGATGGGGCCCATGGGACCATTAGGTGATTTGATATAGAATGACCCATAATGTTTTAAATAAAAATGTCTATTTATACGTTGCAGGAACATTTAGGTGTTTTTGTTGTAAAACTATCACATTGATGTCTTTTTGATAATGAAAGTTACAATAAAAAGTAAACAAACATTGAATTAGAAAATTGTTAATTGTTTTGTATTAAAATAAATTGTTTGCTTTGTAGTTTTTTTCATAAATTTATTGTGCATTTAGAATATCTAAAATATTGTTTGATGACTGGGTACAAGGGGAGAAAAAGGTTTTGTTAGTTTAATAAAAAAGAAATTGGTTTTACGAAGGAGGTAAATAACTTATGGATTGGAAAATACCAAAAGTTACTTGCGAAAAGTGTTTTTCTATTTTTCAAATATTCGACTTTCTTAACCACTTTTTTGTAAAAAGAAATTTGTAGTTATCCTTGTTTTGAATGAATTAAATAAAATTTTGATTAAATTACGGTCATGTGATGGGAAAGATTTTGCAGCGATTTAAATGAAGACATACCGACATGAGTACCTAACATCGCAAAAATTGACCAGCGACAATTTGATCGAATTGTAGTGTGACCTGAGTGTAGCTTAAGTCGTGAATCCTTGTACGATCAAGAGACATGAATTTAATTGAAAGCTTGCACTTTACTAGCATAAACAATAAAAATTAACCCCCTGGCTTTGTTGAAATAAAATGCTGAGTTTGTGTTGGTGTTATTACAAGATAAAGGGACAGATTACTTGGGTTTTAGCTAATTTACAACTTTTTTTAGGTCAGTAAATTTTACTCATCAACTTGAGTATGATGGGGAAAGACTTTTTTTCTTTTCTTTTTTTAATCGTACAAGTGGTTGTTGGCCGTGTTCTCTGTGTGGTTGTTCACAACAGGTCACTTTTTGAAGCGTCCGTGCATTGAGAAATTGGGCGTCGGGAATTGCAGGTACTACTGTATTATATTTGTATACATTTGTCCTGTTACTCATCTGTCCTGGGATAAATGTCTAACACAGAATTAGCAGATCACCTAACCTACACATCTTTCCTATTCCGTTATGTAATGAAACTAATTTGTGTGTGAGTTTTCATACTATGATGATGTCACTGGCTGTTGTAAAAGCTGGGAAAACCTCATTTACTTTATTTTTCGTGATATGTACCTCTCACTAGACTTCTGAAAGAGATCTACAGGTTTGGGATGTATATGTCCCAAGAGTCTTGAAATGATAACGGGGTTAATTGATTTAGATAAAGAAATGAGTTCAACTGCTAGCCATTTTGGTATTACATTTTTTCATATGTAATGTGCAAACCAAGTCATAATTGGCTGAAGTGGAATGGCTCAAAATCATTTGGTTCTCAGTAAACTTGTAAAATGTTTACATAAATAAATGTAAAAAAAAAACTATAGTATCATCTGCAGGTAAACCATTTTCCTCAAGCAAATAGCAAATCAAATATTAATTTTTCAAGAACAATTGTATGTTCCATCACTTGTGTTTATGAATGTACAAACATTAAAATAATCAGGTTATAGTAATGTTAACTTTAAAATATAAAAAGTTATTATGAAATTTATTGACATCTTAATGAATTTTTAATTCGTTAAAATAAAGTATTTGTGACCGACTGATTTTGATAGCATTACTTGTTGTTATAATGAATGGCTTCCTCTGTATTTTCTAGGCTTAGCATCACAAGACTACAGAAGTGACGCATCTGTTGCGTTATTGCCAATGGTTAAAAATACAGTTTATATAAAACTGAAATAGTAGATTAGATTTCTCTCTCTTGTACTGTATTTATAAAAACAAATGGACACATTGAATTGGAAAATATTAACACTATTTATTACATATAAATGTGTGTTAAACAATCAATCAGGTTATTTTAATGTAAATTTATGTTTAGGCTTAAAAATATACATAATGATCTCCTAAATAACAGTCCAGTAAAATGTTTTAAGACTTAGACCGATTGCAGTGATTTGTCATTTTGAAAACCATCCACATATATAAAACAGAATGTGTATCCATATATATATGTATATATGTAACAGTTTTCAATGAGCACACAAATACAACACTCGGATCCTAGCCAGAAGTGCTGATCCATATGTGAATAATCCCATCATTTTTTACAGGTACCATGATGGTCTTTATAATTAATAGATACGCCTATATTACTTTTCACAGTATTGCCCAGGGGTAGGCAACCTCTGGCCCGCGAGCAAATATTAGGTTTCAATGCTTACTGTTTGTTTTAAAGATTCATGGTATCTTTTTGATAGATTCAAAAGATGCTGTGATTGAAATAAATTGCGACTAAGTTGAGATTTTTTTTTATTACTAATTGGCATTCGTGGTTATGCACAATTGTTTTTATAGCATGCGTTATTCATTTATTTGAGGCAAAATAGAACTAAATGTATTTGCATGGATGATTCCCATATTTTAATCTTTTTCATGGCGTTTATTTGGCCTGTCGTCCAATCATTAATACATGATCTGACCCGCAGAGGTAAAAAGGTTGCCGACCCCTGGTATAGTCAAACACAGTTTAATAAATAGTTTCCATTGCAATCCATTCTTGTGTCAGAACGGTTCTTATCTTCATTATTCCTAATAAAACCTTTTATTGTGTTGATCTTTCAGAGTGGCCGGCCTCAGTGCCATCATCATAACAGACAGAGATGGCGTCCCAGTTTTAAAAGGTAAACATTTTTTTAGAAGTGAAAAAGAAATAGTTTGGTTTTAATGAAAGTTAACTTGGAAAAGAAAATCAAATAAATCGTTTTCTGAACAGTAATAGATTTGAGTACGTCACAATTCATATCTAATTTTTAGAGTGTCCATTTCATAGCTTGCCATCCATAATTGGTGGACACTTGCAACATAAACTCTATAAACATAAAGAAATGTGCATTGTATATGATTATGTGTGTGTGTTAAAAAGCCACAAATTTTTTGTTATCAGTAAAAACAATTCTTTAAATAATAAAAACACTATAGAGAAACAGCTGATAAAACTCTGGGGAAAACTGTTTCTCTATAGTCTTTTGAGTATTTAAAGAATTTTTGCAGATAACAGCAGATTTGGTGTGTGGTTATTTGATATTTAAAAAGCAAAAAAAA
>VCCN01006924.1:3594016-3608608 GCA_006491835.1 Architeuthis dux
TTTTTTTCAGATAATCCAAATCAATTATCTACCCTTTTTGATCACATTAGTAGCTACTTTATCAGCCAACACGGGTAAGTAAAAACATCTGCTCTATTAATGAACAGTGATTTTCTTGGTTTGCTGGTTGTAACACTGGACTAGTGGGGGGGGGGGTTTAAAGTTTTGCTGGAAAAAAAAAATACTTCCTGCCCACTTTTTAAAACTATGTATTCCCGGTAAACGAATTCAGTATTTCTTTCTATAAATAGAGTAGATCATAGGACAGACGTCGTATAGCAATGATGAGCAAGCTAATCTTGCTGGCTGTTAGTGGGTTCGATCTTTATCAGATCTCCCCGTATAGGTGATCTGATACCAATTCATACTTATATAATGAACAGTGATTTTTGGTTTGCTGTCCGTAACACTTGACTCTCTCACACAAGGGTAAACATTTTGCTGATAAAATTACTTTTTTCTGAAACTATGACCTTTTCAACTGAAACAAATTTTCTATTATTTTTCCTTAGAAAATAGTATCCTAGAATCAATCTTTATTATAATTGGATGAAGTATTGTAACACACCACTCTTTATTAAATTTGACTAGATTTTACCTTCAACCTAATTTTAGTTGTTTTTATACAACTTATTAATTTGTCCCACTTATTCTATGGCAAAGATTAACAGCGCAATCAGAAATAAAGAATAAGCCTTCAGTGTGAATCAAACTCACACCCTCATTGCCAGAGGGAGTCTAGTTTACGCCTAGCTGCTTTTACCAATCGGCCACAAGGACTTTATGGATTATAGCAGAAGCTAATTCACACTTGCAGCTAAAAAGAGTATCATAGAAATTTCTATATGGTATTAACTAGTTAAGCAATAAAGATATTTGGTTTGCAGAAATGTAATAATTTCTGTAGCACTAAATATACTGTATTTCCTGGCATTGAGGACACTCCATAGTTTTTACCCGTTGAACTTTGAAAAGAGTAATCTTCAGCCTGTAAATCTTCGAGACTTATTGGGGGAATAGCGTCTTTGAGAGTAATTAAGAGCTTTACAACCTTCTCCTCAAGTTGGTGCTCCTAGACTTTCTATAATATAAAATGTTGCCAAATATAATTGCATTCTATAACAGCCATCTAAAACAAATATAACCAGTTTTGGTTTATTCTTTAGCAGATGTCCTGCACAGTAATGATATTTGATTAGCTAACATTGAATCCATTTGACACACATACCATTAGCCAATGATCTTGAAAATTTTAATCACTGCTACCAAAGGTTTACGTTATTCATGCGTTCACACATTTATATGTATCTATATCCGGACTTCATTCGGCCCTAACTGTTCATAGTAGAAACTTGAAATTTTGCACATACACTCCTCAATGAGTAAGGAAAATGTTTTTTGAAATTTCTCCCCAAAGTAGGGTTTTAGGGGGGGGGGTCAATTTTATCTATCTATCTAGCTGGACTTTGTCCAGCCCTAACCGTTCATATTATTTAAACTTGACATCTTTAATGAGCAAGGAAAATGCTTTTTGTTTTTTGAAAATTCCCCTCCAAAATGGGGTTTTAGTTGGAGGTTCAATTTTCAATGAAAGCTTATGCTAAATTGGTCACTAGTTTGTGCCCGCTTGTTCTTTGAAAATTCAGACATTTTTTATTGATCACCCCCAACACAGCATATATGGGTGGAAATGATTCATAATTTCCCTTGGAATGCTTGTTTTGTTTTCGGTTGAAAGCCAGGATGTTTCTTCTTTTTAATCTATTCATCTTTATTTTGCTTTTCCACAACATTTCTAGCTGTGGTATCAAAGTATAGTTTTGCTGATTTCACTTTTTTTGTATGGAAGACTATGCTCACTTAATTTTTACATCTAAACTTTCAAATATCAAACATTTTTTGTATTTGGTGTAATAGTATTTGAATTTCTTACAAGGAGCATTGTTAATGAATTTTTGATTAATATTTCTCACATTTTATTTCTTTTCTCAATCTGGTTACTATGTATCATGTGGCTGGATATTTTGTCTAGTTCCTTTTTATAACACCCAAAATAGTTATGGTAGACCATTAATGTCTCAAAATATAAGTGATTTTCTCTCTAATTTTAAATCTGCTTTTAAATGAATTAAATTTATTTTTTTTGTTTTTGTTTTTAGGTTTGCTCCTAAATGTCCCAAATGAGATGAGAGAAGTTTTAAAAGACTTAGAAAGTGTTTTATGTCTGGTTTAAAAAATGCTTTACTCACTGCTGGCCTCAATGGACCTGTCACTGAGCGACCAGCTGCTGCTGCTGCCCACTGACACCCCCCCTCACACTGGCCCCTTCTCCTTGGAGTGGTCAACAAACAACTGTGATAAAATGATTCCACATCAAATCCTTTTTTGATCCTCACTGATACCTTGAAACAGGGTTGCCATTTGGTATTTTTCGAGACCTAAATTGAGCAAATTTAGTACTGCACAAAGTGATTTGGTACTGAAGAAAAATAAGAATCCCTTGCACACAAATGATTATACACAATATACATGAACAATAGATGAAAAAAAATGTATTTTAATCCATTTTTCCTGCAAGCATAGTCTGGTGATGGATTTTAACCTATTCGATTATATTGGTATTGAAGCTACTTAATTTGGTCCCAAGACTATACAAATTTAGTCTTGTATGGCAAAAGACATCTGACAACCCTGCCTTGAAAGCAACAAAAAAGAAATGAGAAAAATCATTGTCTCTTGTGCCACTGGCAATTGGGTGGGACATGTTGGCTGACTGCAGTTCAATTTTGTTCATATGTTACTTGTAAATAAAAATGATTCTACTTATGTGATTGTAAATTACTATACTTGGTGTTTTCTTTACTTTTTAAAGGCTTTAATTCTTAATTCTCTTAGAGCTCATGTATAGCAGTAAACCAAAAGTGTTTGAGTCGTTTTTCTTTTAAATTAGAGGGAGCATTATTATTATGCCTCTTTGGACATCTCCAAATTATACACAATATTTATACATCAACTTCTAAACAAATACAAAATTCATAAAAAAACATTCAAATGTACATAAATACAAACATCTACAATTTTAGCACAATTCACAGATCAAACTCTCATCTGACAGATTCCAAAAATCTCCTTGTAATCTCATGTTTTTTTCCATAATTTTAAAAATTATCTAAATTATTTTAAAAACTTTGTACACTATTGCTATCTTTAACATGACTAGGCAACTTATTCCAAAAATATATTACATTACTCATGACCTTAGGGTTCAATATAAACTGACAGTGAAAACCAACAATTTTGTCATTTAGGCCAGGTGGTCAAAAAGTGAACCTACTTTGCAAAATTTGCCAACTCTGGTTTCTCAATTTGACCTTGATGTTTACATGTCAATTAACTGAATTTAAGTTGTTGCCACATTTGTAATTTAGGTTTTCCTCATAGACCAAAGCTCTAAAGGTTTGCATAGTAATGCCATCAAAATGACGTACGTGAAATTGATATTTTTTTATTAATATATATTGTGTATATTTTGTTCACTAAACTGTATTGAAGACCAGTCTATTCATTTTAGAGCATAGTAGCAGGGAATCCCAGTATAGTCCTGGCACTGTAATAGAGCCCTGTAGGAATTTTTGGGTTGCCTAATGAAACCAATCGGACATACAAGAGTCATTCAGTGAGTAAAAAAAAATAACTTGGGTAAACATTCCAGATTAGGGGCCATTTTTCATAATGGTGGATTTTCGCTGTGGTGTCCGAGTCAGGAAGAAAAAATCTTTTTTGTCAAATAGCATTTCGTTGGAAAAGAAATTTCATGCTGAATAAACTTTACAAAAGAACCATATGCCTCAGAACAAGTCATTTCAAGTTATCTACAATCAAATGTCATAAACCCTTGTTTTAAAGTGAAACACCTGTATGGACTGATAACAATCACTTCCCCTATGTCATAGCTAACTTCTGTAGCCTATTGCCCACCCTTCTACAACATTTCATTGAAATATTTTGTGATGTGGACAGATAGCAACAATATAGGGGAGGTAATTGTGCATGGATCTGCTCAAAAATTTCAGATCGGAGCGTTTTATTTAGTTCTGGCTGTTTTGTATCTCAAAGTCCCAAAATGAATTTTTGTGGAAGGGTGGGCAATAAGCTACATTTTAAATTTGGTGAAATAAATTTCTCAAATGTACTTTGATAAGTGGCTTTATTGAATATTTTAGTATATACCGTATTTTTGCCTGATCTTTGTAATGACTAGTGCTGTGCATGTTTGGAAGGGGTTGGACTTTATGATGTGTGAAGCAGCTTGCCAGATTGAATTGAATTTTTAAAAAGATGTCAGTAGCCATCAATGCAGAATGTATTCTAAAGAGCGAAAGTCAAGGGAGATGATTTATAGAAACTATGGAGAAATATCCATAATATTTTATTAGATCTATCAAAAACCGCTGAGCCAAACAACTTCAAACTCGACCCTGCCTTGTGTACTGACTAATATATCTGTCAACTTCGTTTGTCAAGTAATTGCGGTGCATGCACAGATTTCTTCACTTGTAGTGAGATGGTGTGAAAAATTAATTTTCAAAGTTGGCAACAACTTTTATTTTAGCCATTTGGATGTGAATATGACAAACGAGTTGGTTATAACTGCCGCCTAATTATGGGCTTCAAACTTTTTTTTAATTTGTGACACCTTTTAATAGACAAAATCTTTTGCGACCCCTCACCGTTATTAAAGCAATGCGTACTAAGAATGTATAATTAGTTTTTAGCCATAATCTAACAGTAAGCATAGAAACAAATAATTACCCTAAAAATTGCAACATTTATAATCTATATTAAGTACTGTGGTTATGAGAAATAAATCACAAAAACAATTTATTTTTAAAAATTAGTGAATATCTTTTAGCTATCTTACAAGAAACACAAGGGTACATTTTGGTATAGCAGTAATAAAAACACTAGTTACTTTAAAAAAAGATTTTCAAATATTTCTGCGACCCCGCTACCCTTGGAGGGGTCCCGACACCTGCTTTGACAAGCCCTGTTTTAGGCCATAGTCCCACAAAGAAAACATTTTATATTATCAAAAATAGCAATAGTATGTGGTTGATAGGATTTGAACCTGGAATCTTTTAATCCATAGTCAGACAGCTAATCTGTTGTGCCACACATCCACATTCAGATATATTTTTAAAAGATGGATCCTTTATCAGCTTCAAAATGTATCTCTTATACACACTTTTCCTATGACTCGTCTTTATAGAATTAGATGACAATGTTTCTTTGTCACTTTGTTTTATAGACACCTAAATGGTTGAATCCTACAAGCTGAAAATGTGTGTATATGGGTAACTTTACCCCAAGATGAACATAGGATAGATGACTGACTTCTGGGCATTTTGAAATCTAATGGAGGCAGCTGCACCCTAAAGGCTGCAAATTTGTACTAGTGTAACTTGACTTCAGGATGAACATAGGATAGGTTGTGGCGACCTTTCACGGTCAGGTCAATTGACATTTTCGAATCCCTACTTTGAGAATAAGTGTTAGAATTTACTACATGACCTTTCAGTATTGATTACTTTTTTCCCCCTATATATATATATCACAGAGAGAGAGAGGAAGCTGTTTATTATAACCATGGTTATAGTTATGAAATCAGTCAGTCCTGAACCCTTATTTCAAAATGACTTGAAAATTTCCTATTAATTCTTTTTATGATATAAAGATGTTTATAACAGTGAATTTAATAACATAACAATGAATATAAATTTATGACAATGAAATCTAAAAGACCCTGTTAGAAAGTGATCATAATAAGCAGCTTCCTCGGTCTATATATACATATTGCTGAAATGTACTTCTCCCAGCAAAGCATTCATGACCCTGATGGTCAAGCATGGCTTTGAGGCTGACATATACACACATATATATTTACATGCAAAATAAGAGGTGGAAAGAGCTTCAAGACAATAATAAAGGATCTCTATATTTTATTTATACAGAAATAAACACTTATCAACAAAAAATTTAATCATTTAGGCTCAACACTCAATATACAAACATTGTAAAGATTTTAGGTCAAATTACAATTGAAAGCCATAATTCATCTCTTTAAGATGAGGTCAACTGTAAAAGAAAATATGGAGATAAAAACAAATCCACGATATTGCTCCAGCAGAGTACTTTTTTTTTCTTTGCAGAAAATGTCAACAAAGCAGCGGCCATTTTGTTTTGACCTTTGATCATTTTGATAATAAATTTGAAATAATGATAATGACAAAATTTATCAGAAATAAAATTGTTTAAAAAGATGTCTATAATGACTGATTTTGAAACAGCAATATTAAGGATTTAAAAACAGTTTTTGAGAATGAGAAAATTGGTGATCATAATTTGGCTTTAGTCCTCTGAAATTGGTCTTAGATGAAGTCTTACTATAGTAAGTTCTTTAGTTCAGTAAACACTGCAGTATAACGGATTTTGAATTTACCAGACCTATTTTTTCTATGTATTAGTCATTAATAAAATATTGTAAATTACCTTTCATTTTTCTGTTATAATAACCAATATTTCTTAAATTATGCCTAAAATAAATCTTATTTATGAGAACATGGGCTTCCATGATAAATTTTAGATAAGAGTATGGGTCACTGCCTAAAATGGTTAAGAACCACTGAACTCCTGTCAAAAAGGTGAGTACATGTTCATTATAATTTTATATTGTACAATACTGTACATTGTATTAAAGCTTTTTAAAAAAAATTTTACATTATGTAAATAAAAAATGGCCTAGGCTACATTTGGATTTAACAGACTTTCAGCAAAAATCAAGGGTTTACTGTATTTTGAATTTTTAGAAGGAATTTACAGAAAAAACTTTGGGATCTTGTTCTTTATAGTGGCTGATTAAAATCTATATTAATCTATTTATTTATATATATATACTTTTTTCAAGAATAAAAGTAATATTCCAAACTAAGTCTACCAAAACCACTAATTTGAACTTAAAAGTCAACATAGAATTTAACAATAATTTTGTCCCAAAATTAGGCTATGGCAACCCACTGATATTTGATGACTGAGCTCCTCTTCAGTTGCACAATGGATATTTTTGCTAGAAGTTCTGAATGAGATTTCCAACTACCACATTGGTCAACCAAAACCGGTTGATTGTACTAGTTATCTCTAAACTAATTGAAACAAAATACTATTTTTACTTACAGCAACTAGTGTTTTAATACAGACAATGATAAGTTGAACAGGAATCCCTTGATGTAGGGCAGTTTGTTATAGTGCAGTTTACAATATAAGGTGGGTGAGTCATGGAACCCAACATTTTTGTCTATATTATTGCACACCATCTACCATAGGTAACACATTACTTTAACAAAATTAGATATTTTAATTGCAGAAATATATATGCAAGAGTAATGATATCTTAGTTGTCAACACCAGTGGAATAATCTGGAAATCCCACAAGTTAAATCCTTGTTAATAGTAGTCAGAACAATTCATGGAATAATGATATCTCAGAATTACCAGTTCTTTACAGTGTTGCATTAATATAACTGGAAGTACCGGTGGCCAAGCGGTTAGAAAGATGGAAAATGGAATCGGTAAGCTGAGTACAAACTCTGTCTAAGATCTGTGGTCACTTTGCACTAATGCCCTTATGAAAGGCATGAATCCATCTCTTCTCCAACCCCAGCTATGGGTAAAATACTGAATGTGAAGTATATGAAGCTATTTCGGAGGCTTGTTGCCGCTAAGTCTATTTCACATATCACAAACCTTGAAGAACTTCGAAGTCTAGCCGAGACAGAGAGACTTGTGATATGTGAATTTCTTTTTATCAATACTGATGGACTGTGTTGGGCAATATCATTGCATCAGTATTATATAAGAACTAATTTAATTTTGTACCTTTTTTACTTAATAATATTGATTGAAACGAAAGCCACTTTCTAGAGGAGGTGATGACATGGAAACTAATATTTCCAACAGGTCAATAATTCATGATCAAAAAAGGGAAATCTTTTATAAAATAACAACACATGAACTTTAGGTCGCATTCCACAAAACTGGGTTCATTGTTACAGCCACAAGCCTGACAAAATGACATGTTTACAGTAAGAAAAATAACATTTGCACAGAAAAAAATGGAGGAAGGTTTGTTATTAGAATTTGAAAATGTAAGCAGTTAATGTTTTAAAAGTCAATTTTCAGGTTATACAATATTTCAAAAGAGATACTTTATAATAATATTCATGTCCCTACTTTCTATAGAAATAAACTGCAATTTATTATTATTACACATAATTTATACTAAAAGTATTTTGATAATGCTTTTCTTAGAGGTAAAGGTAAAGTGCCTCTCATAAAAGAAAACATCCAATGAAGTATAGAACCTGGTGACAAGACCCGGTTTCTTAGTTTCAAGACCAGAACTTTATTCTTACAAGTTTTTATGACCACCCACTTCGCAGGATGCAAGTCCACCGAAGGGATACCTCCACCCTAATCACACAGCTTAGAGTGTACTCAATTAGCTGCTGAGTGCACAGGGAAATTTGTCCTAATGAAGAGTTTTCCACACTCTTCTCTCATGCTGGGAATCAAACCCAAGACCTTCTGCATGTGAAGCAGATGTGCTAACCATTACACCACCCAAGCGGACTTTCTTAGAGTAATCACTACATATTGTAAAAGATTTTCCTGTAAAATTTTGATAGAATTTTTCTTTAAAAATTTTCAAAACCCAAAAGGGAGCGAACAAAGATTTCATTAAAAAATTGTTCCTTTCCAAAACTTAATATTCATGATATCTTTGCAACAAACATGATTTGTGCTGTTTCAAAGGCTACCATCAATGCATAACCCCATAGGCGCCGACTACATGGGGGCTTGAGCCATTCCTGGGAAAATTGTTGAGGGGCCGAGCCTCCCCAGACAAACAATTTAACACAGGTGCACCATCAAACTTTGTCACTGTTAATTTAATTTGTTTTTAAAATACACAGAATTATTGCATTGTTTAGTTAATTTTTTTTCGTTTGATATGTTCGAACCTATTTTACAATGAAGGTATTTAAAACAAAAATTTGTTCAGAATATATTTTACATTGAAGGTATTTAAAACAAAAAGATTTTAACGTGATTTTAATCTATTTTGAACATTGATTTTTTAATATTGGGGGGAATTATAGACTTTGATACAAGCATGGTAACCGTTAAATGTTATTACTGTTTCGCCTATGGATACCCCATCATTGTATCTGTGAAATTTTGAAACTTATTTCTTAATGATTAATTCTAATTTTTGCTACTGAGTGATAAAAATTTTCTTTTTTTTAAAATATGGTACGTCCTGAAGATTGACCTTATTTCATAAACTGAGAAAATAAAACTAATGGTCTACGTGAATTCAAGGCACTGATGGAACTCTGCAGACTATATTTAGAAGAGAAAGAAAGATGAAGGTAAGGAACTGAGTTCCAACACAGACCAAAATTGAATTTAACACAGAAAATTTGAGTTTAAACATTAGACAAAGGCAAACATGTTCTGATTGATGGCCACATATGTACTGTAGATAGACAGATTTTGACAGCATCAACAACTTAGTAAGCAGCAGGATCACCAAATAACAAAACAACAATTGTAAAGTGATTGACAGACCAACAAAAACTTCCTATAAGCTCAATTGTTATGAATCACACACAATTGGAAATAAATTAATGATTAACTTCTGCAAAATGTTCCAGTTTAAATTTCTGGGTCAGTATGGCTATTTTAAAAAATTTTTTTTTTAAATGTTAAAAATACGAAGAATATTTTTTTAGAGTAAAAGGCTTTTTTTACAATATGGCTTAAATAAATTTGCAGATTTTCTTAGACACCAATTTCAGTAAAAACAATTCTTTCTGTTTTAGAAAATTTAGTACCTCAAAGAGTCCAACATTTCACTGTCAAATTATCCAGATTCTTACATTTATTCCAAGAAAATCATTAACTAATTGTATTAATTAAAATAAAAAGATATATATATATATTATACATACATACAGTACCTGTCATAAGTATTTGAACAGACAACCATTTTGCTTCTAATCACCTGGTTTTGAGAGGGATATTACGCAAGAAGAACCAAATTTTTTGCAATCAATATAATATTTAGTCAGGCTTTGTGGTTCTGAATGCTAAATTTCTTGAAAATGTTTTTTTTTAGAATTAAATTGTTAAATGAAAAAAAAACTTTTTTGTTTCTATCCTTCTAAAATCTTGTTCATTTTTTAAGGAGATTAAAAAAGTGAACTCATATTGATATATGGAAGAATTGCCAAACTAGTAAGTTAACTTTGATTCTCAAAATCCACAATGGCCTCTGCAATCTCAGGAAATAAAAACAGATTTTGTGATTGTTCAAATAATTATGAGCAATACTTTTTGTATGTATAAAACATTATCTTTATCTGAAACAAAAAAAGAAAGATGAAGGGATTCTAAATATTTTAAAAGGTAAATGATATTTAATAATTTAGAGCTGGGGTCTCCAAACTGTGACATGCACAAGATTGTATCCAGCCTGCAGCAACTTGAAATATTTATAAACAAGAATAAAACAAAATCGGGAAAATTCTCCTTTCAGATAAACATTTGTAAAATTCTAGTAAATAAAATTAATTAAAAAATTAATTTTACTCATTACAGATCATTTCTCAGCATAAGCACAGCATTGTTTCTTTGTAATTGTCACATTCTCTTTTGTTCTAAATCGTAGTATGCTGATTACAAAAAAGATCCAAACAAAACTTATTCATTCATTTAAATTTTATTATAAAATTAATTTTTTTCTTTAACCCAGCAAAAATGCGTAAAATATAAGATGTGGCCCTCATACTGAAAAGTTTGGAGACCGCAGATTTAGAGCAACATTTTTAAGAAACAATTTTGTGGTTGAGCAACATTTTGTTTGTCTATTTTTTCAATAAACAAGTATCAACAATAATTTATTGCAAATAATAAATACATAAATAATCATAATTAATTACATAATATACATATAAAATCATATAATTTAGTACCTTTCATCTTGGTATCAATTATATAATTGTATATCATTGATTACAGAACATGCAATCATATAATACATAAACATGCAATATGCAATTACTTATATTTTTTGCATCAAATAATTACATTGGATATAATTTTACAACTGTATATTTATAGCCAGTATTATTATAACTGATTATAGCTAATTTTATATTTAATATAATTATATAGAATGCAATATATAACTGAAGTAATCATGAAATGATTAATATATAGCTATTTAATGCTATATGCAACTATAATAATATTTATTCAAAAGTATAAAGAGATAGTCAAATATACATCTATGTCAGTATAAAAAGATATTCAATTCCATTATATTATTTTGATATTATTATTTAAATAATAATAGATATAATAGAATAATAATAGATTTTCATATTTTTTGTCAGCTTAAGAAAATAAAATGAAAAAAAAATCCTCTTCACTCTTGGCATTAATTACCTCATAAGTTTTAGTTTTAAATTTCATCTGCATAAAAAAATATAAGAAATTAATTAGAGCATGTAGCATAAATTATTTAACCATGTACGCAAAATAACCCTCCAGCCTGTGTGGATGTGTTTATAAATACATCCATGCAGGCTGGAGGGTTATTTTGCATACATAGACCCACCATCTAAGGATCCTACAATTGTAGAAAACCCTCCCCAAATCTTTGTCCGCAAAGCCAAGCCATTTATTCATTCATATAAACAAACAGCAATAAAATAGCAAGTTGTTGGATTGAAGAAAAAAAACACTCTAGCTTCTCAAGAAGATATCTGCCATTAATATTAGTTAATAATCAGTTTTTGTTGAAATTTAAATGCTCTGATTTAGCAAAAATGGAATAGGTTAGATCAGGGTGGGGAGTGAGTCATTTCTGCCACTTGGATACTGCAAATCCATGGATTACATTATAGATAGGTATAAAAGTCCACTTCCTATCAACTCTTGGTACAGGATGTAAACCCTTGGTTTAAAGGGTGCGGTCAACCTTGAGCAAGTTGCACTTCACCATAAAACTTCATCGCTCAGGGTGGAGGATTACTCTACACACAGGCCCTGCCGTCTATGGTCCTAATGCTGTGGAAAACACTCTCCGAAAATCTTTGTTCGCGAAGCCAAGCCAAGCCATGCTACATGGTGTTTTACACATAATTTCTTTGATTTTGTGATGAAAACAACACCTTCTTTCACCGGTAAACTTGTTTGGCACTCGTAAGTGACTTTTGATTATCCGCAGTTCAGTTACAATGCAGTTGTCTTTCTTGGACCACAGCACCCGCATTATAAAGGGGGATTACTGTACAACATTTTACAAGAATAAGAGGACTTTAAAGCCACATTGAAACAATAAATCAAAATGATTTTATTTCAGCACTGGATAATATTGTTTCTATTTCATAAGGGAAAATTCTAACACTAGCCTCATCGATATTATAGAAGGCTCAGTTTTAATTCAGACTAATATCCTTATCTTTACTGATTTTTTAAAAATAAATAATCTTTCAACTAATGTCCTATATCTCAAGTGGGGGATGATTTTTATTAAAAAAGACATTCTTATAAAGTTTTCTAATACTTTTAGCAATTTAATTTATTCTGCATTTTAAATGGGAGGTATGGGTGGCCTAATAGCTAACGTCACAGAAAATGCTGGCTGGGACAATTTGCATTCACTTCACACTAATGCCCCAGGGAAAGCCATGAATTCACTACTTGCCCCAGCTACAGGTAAATAGCTGGGTAGATGGTGCCCTTTAGCCTTGTAAGGCAGTCCATATCGAGCATCAGGTTAGCAGCCCGACCGTATAAAAACCCACAACTGCTACAAACAATGATTGGGTCTCATTTAAGAAATGGAGACAAAATCATTGCCTTGTGTGTAGCAAAACATGGGAAGAAATTTGCTTTTGGTTGCTTTGCTTATTATTCAAAAGATTTCCCCATTATAATGCAGTTCGTTATAGCGTGTTTCGTGATATAACATGGGTGGATGGTGGACCTCAAAATATTAATCTAGCTCCAAATAGCTAGATCTAGCTAAAAAAATAGCTAAATTTGCAACTGGTCATTATGTCTCAGTTATAATGAGGTTGGCTTTCTTGGACCCCAAGACCTGTGTTATTGTAAAGTGAGTTTGAAAAAGGCTCTTTGATGTTTCTAGCGACTCTTGAGGCAGATTTTTTTGGGGAAAAAGAATTCAAGAATCTAAAATATTGTGTATTCAATCTGTAAGTCTTAAATAAAATCTTAGCAGAAGAATTTACTTCTAAAGATGCTGTTTTAAGTCCTTTTCTGTTTAGTGAAAAATGCATTCCATGCAATTAGCAGTAGCTTTTAACTCTTAAATTCATATAAAAACAAGACCATGAGTTAAGTTTAGATGCGTCCACCATCTTAGAAAATGCATTAAAACTTAAACATAGATTTTTATCAGTTTAATTGGGAAGATATCAGCCAGATGTTGCCAAAAATGGCTAATTTGGCAACCCCCTGTTATCCTTGTGTCCCCTTTCCTAATCTCTCCCGCTACTTACATGTCTCAGCTGTGCACTTTCTCTTTACTTTGTCTCCCTTGCCTCTTATTTGAACATTTAAAGAAGAAGAAAAACGTCTGTATTTACGAATAAAATATATTACCCCCTTCCTTCCTCTTTCTGTTGAAAGTTCTAATAGACCTCTCCCACCTCCCATCACAGAATGGTAATCTTGTAAGTTAACAAAAAGGGTCTGTAACCAGACCAAGAAAACTAGACAAAGAGAGAGAAAGAGAGCAACTAAAACTATCTTAACCGACCGGCCAAAAAGTGTCTTATTGAGATGCGTTTGGATGCATCTAAAAATTGACTGGTAACATCAAGGGAAATTACTGCTGATTGAAGTTACCTCCCTTTGAACTTTGGGTAATTTTTAAAAGATTTTTTATTCAATTCACAAGAGTTCCATTATTTTTTATTCTATTCATGGAAGAGTTTCACTGTCAATTACAAGTGGTTACAAGCAATCCATGAATTTAAGAGTTAATATCTGACAAAGCAGGTTTGTGTGTGTGTGTAAATATAAATGTAATACTGACATAGAGCATTTAGAAGTGAGTTTGTATCCAGCAAACTTCATAAGAAGACATCATGGGTAGAATTTGTTTAACTTCTTAAGGCTTTCACCTCATGAAAAATAAATTATAGAAGAAATCAAAATAAGACTTCATGAAAAATGAAAATGGTTTTACATGGTTATGAAAAGAAAGGGTTGGCATCCCAACAGCAGTAGAAAGAAGAAAAAAAAACAATCACAAAATCAGCAGAAAAAAAAAAGTGAAGATACTTACAAGAACAGGTTAGTAACAAAGGAGTGACAAATCTGAGATAAATTTCAAAGGAGTGACACAAATATTAGCGTAACAGGGTGTCAGTGTAAAATGCATCTGAATCAATATTACTGCTTCAGAAGTACTTCTGAAACATAAAATGAAACTAGCAT
>VCCN01006924.1:3609016-3624824 GCA_006491835.1 Architeuthis dux
GTAGCGGTGATTAACTAAACCTTTGGTAGCGGTGATTAACTATGATCAACACATTAATTCTGAAGTATACAGTGCCTATCCAAAACTTTCAATAAGTTGTCGGCGTTCAGTTGTGCTCATGCTCTCTTGCAGCTCTCCAATTTCTTCTTCACTTAAAAGGTAAATAACCCCAACTCTAACCCCTACTCTAACTATTTATTATGTCATTCCTTTGATAAGGTGTTATGTCACTTCTTTGGTACAGTATTTATGTCACTTTTTTGAACAGGCCCAACTGAAACATGTACCTTGACTTTTTCAAGAAATATTTTAAACCGATATAAATTGAATAAAATTTCACTACTGATGAATTGGTCAGACATCTACTTCTATGTAAGATTGAAGAAGATTTTATCAAGAATCTTTTGAAATTTTTTAACATTAACAGATTGACAAATTAACATTCAAAAGTAAAAAAATTCTAAACAAATTTTTTAAAGTCTAAGATTCTACTTTTTTTCAATACTACCCACCCCTGAAATTTTCCAAAACTTTTTATAAATTGAAAAAAAAAAAAAAGATTTTAATAATAAAATTCTATGCATATAACCAGTTATACAAAGTTATAAGTTTTACAAATTGTCAAAAAATACTGATAATAATAATAAAGACTTGCTGTCACTTAATCTTCAGTGAAAGCCACACATAGAGAGATAATAATATTATTATAATAATGATAAAGTTAATAATAATATTCTAATAATAAGTTATACACAGTGTTATAATGCAAGGTATTTTATTAGTTTTGCTGAATTTTGAAACTAAAATTCAATCTTAAAAAATAATTAAAGAAATAATACAATAATCTGTTAATAACCTTGATAAAACTAATTCTTAGAACAGCATTTAAAATTATTAATCATGTTTTATATCCCTTTAGTTTTTTAATGTAGTTTTATAATAACAATAACCTTTATAAATTTGTGAAAATTTCTTTTGAAATAATCTTTAAAATTCTGAGTAATAATCTTTACAGCCATAATTGGTGTGAGCTTGAAAATCATATTTTAATGAATATTATAATAAGCTTTAGTTTTATTTCCAACAATTTTTTTCATAAACTTTGGATCTGATAATCTTTAAATCTTAACCGCTAGCACTCTGTAGGCTACGTTTTATCTTTGTTTCACTGGAAAAATAATTATCTTATATCTTGATTTATTTTTTATTAGCTGAAGCATTGTCAACCATTATTAATTTTTGACTAGTATTTTCTTTCATCTTAATTTTAATTGTTATTCATCACAACTACTCAGAATGTCAGTCTATGGGAGTTAGTAAACAGTGCAGATCGCAAATAAAGAAAAGCTCTACCGATTGAGCTACCATGTAGCTCAATTGGTAGAGCAGTTGTTGGGCAGGCTTCCTGAGGTAAAAGAGATATTAGTTTGAGTCTCGTCTGGAGCTTCTTAATATAATAAAAATTTGCCTTAAGTAATTGAAGAAATTTTTCTCTATGAAAATTGTGTTTACTCCAAGAAAATAGTTCTATGCTTTAGATATTTCAGTGGGACAGGTTTTAAACTATATTTCCAAAGAGTTACATGAATCTGGAAGCAAAAAAGGGATTTTTTGGTCCGGCCAAAAACTAACGTGCATAATTTTTAAAGTACGGAAGCCTAAAAAGGAAAGCAAAAAATTAAGTTGTATTTTCTTTTTATCGCAAACTATAAACTAGCCAATCCCTGGTTCTAAACATAGGAAACAAATCATTTTTATACCAGAATTTTCTTCAATCATTGTTATTACGAATGGCACAAATATTTCTTACAATAAAATAATTTTATAAAAGTTTTTAGCATTTAATCGCCACATATCAATGAAACAGTAGTAGTAGTAGAGTAACACAAACACCCCCTATCCTTTCTTCTCTCAGAGTATCAGCAGCCAGCCTGCCCTGAATGAGATAATATTTTTAAAAATGAAGTTGAATGTAGTTGCAGTATGTGAGAAAGAAAACAAATTTCAAACAATCAAAACAAGAAATAAATTTAACTGTTTAAATAAATAATTTCTTATTTCTGCATTAAATATCGGTAGGCGCCATTTAAGCCTTCCGCAGGAACTAGCTGAAAACCCACCCTATTGGACAGGTTTTCAGCATATTCATTTTTTCCGATCTGCACTGTTTACTCACTGCCATAGACTGACAGTCTGAGTAGTTGTGATGAAAAGCAACTGAAATTAAGATGAAAGAAAATACTAGTCAAAAATTAATAATGAATAATTATCTTACCTGTTCTAGTTTGATCTAAACCCTAGAGGTTTCTACAAGAAAAAACATTTCTGTAAATTGGTTTTTGTTTTGTTTTCAATCTTTAAGAGCACGATACCATGCGGAGCTGAAGATGACAAAAGTTAGTGAAAAAAGATGAAAATTCTATTTTTTTTAAACGATCACCACAAAACTTTTTTTTTTTAAAATTTAAAAAAAAAACAGAAAAAAAATTTCCAAAAGATTTGTACAAAAAGAAATTCATTCAAGGCAGCTTTAAATATTTTTCAGTCATACATCCTTGATATAAATAAATAGAAAATAAATAGTGACTATGCACAGTGGCGGATTAACCAATAGGCTGAGTTGGCTTAAGCCTAGGGATCCCGGCCAGAAGGAGGGCCGGAGAGCAAAAAAATGGTTTAATTGGTTGTACAAAAAATGGTTTGAGAATATTTTTGATGATATTCCAGAACTTATATTTTTCATATCTGAAATATTACAAATACTGTCAATAGTTTTGAGAAGGGTCATTAACATTCAAAGAATTTTTTGGATAATTGAACTCCTTGTTGTTTGTGCTGTTGTGTTGTTAGAATGGATCAGCCGAAACACTGTTAACAACACAAACAAGATGGAGTTCAATCGTCTGAAAACCCCTTTGAATTACAAATACTATTTTTTTTTTTAAAGTTAGGCTCCAAACATATAAACATTTAGAAATAATGCTTTTAGGACTTTGTACTGCAGCAGCAACACTAACTCATGACGTAAAAACTTACTAAAGCTCAGCCTAAGCCCCCAATAATCCGCCACTGACTATGCATCATTTTAAGCGACCACTGAATGAGGGAAATTGTTTATTCCTGACCCTTAACCCTGGTTATGAATCAGGCTTGAAAAAGACGACATTAAATATTGGAATGATTTGTGTGCGTTTGTTATCAAACATTGAGGTCAGATACGAATTGAGTTTCCTGGCGGGCTTTAGCACACACTGTTCCACCTTACCCATAGATTGGCTCCTTGGCCTCGCTAGGACGAGGGCTGCCTCTGCACTCAATGGGTCATACGAGCTGTTACATCTTTTCAGAAGATTGATGTTTTGTGCTCGGTTAGCCACAGGCCACGCTGGTGTCTCTTCAACCACTTCAGATGTCAATTCAACAATAGATATTGTAAGGATTTCATCCACTTCTTCTTCGGGCTGTGGTATACGAGTTCTTTTAGCAATTCTCGAAGGCCTCAGTTTTTTGTGGCTGGAGGCTTCTGCCCCAGACATTTTGGGTGAATCTTTTCCTCTAGTTGATGGTGATCCCTTTGGGGTTGGGATCCGAGAGTGGTTTGGGGATCCCGATGATACATGGGTGCTTTTCAAAGCCTTGTGGGCTCTTGGTGAACCTTTCGCTGAGGGTGAACTTTCTGGGCTTGACATCATGTAAGGAACATCTTCTTTTAGCAGCTTGATCATTTCAGCTCCACTTCTTCGCTAGAAAAACAGAAAATGGAACAAAGTTAAAATACGCCCAAAGTAATACAATATTATAATCATTTTTTACTCCCTAATCCTAAATCAGCATCAGGATTAATAATAAAAACAAACTATATGAATCAATTTATCAGTAACTAGTGAAATACCCATTCTCAGAAGCTCTCCTCTACCCAGGCCCATCGCCAAGTGGAGGAGCCTGGCCACTCCTGGAAATCACTTGCCCCCGTGAATGTGGTGTGAATTAATTTTAGTGTGCTTGAAAGTTTTTCACCTTCTTTCATCATACATTTGGCCATTTTTTGTTTTGGTAGAGCGAAAAAGCGCTAAATTAGCACAGATGTACTTAAACATTTCAGCCATTTTTTTGCATGTTTTTGACCATTTTTAGTATTTCTTTTTGTGTGCTTTGGCCATTTTTTGGCTATTTTTCAAAAGAATTTAGTGCTTTTTTAGCAACGCGAGCACTTCTACTCGTGACCCCCAGACTTAATGGATGGCCCCCTCCCTACTCAATGTACCCTGGCGATAGGCCTGCCTCTACCCCCACAACATCAAATTTTTATTTTTTTAAAGTGTGACAGACAGAAGTGTGCGGATATGTTGCTTATTATAATATAGATTTAATCATTCATATCAAAAAGATAAAAAGTAAATTTGGTTCCTATTTTTGAGCTGATGATAAAAGTTATTTAGATGTAATATTAGCTTTATTTATTTTTTATTAGATGCATCATTGTCAACCATTATTATTAATTTTTATAATGGTCGATAATGCTTCATCGAATAAAAATAAATAAAGATAATATTACTGCAAGTGTAAAAACAATAACAAATATGGCACTGAGAGAGATCAGGAATAGATTGTTTAATGTTAGATTTGATCTTTTTGCCAACCATATGGTTCTCGTAGCTCAGTTGTTAAGAGCAGCTGGTATGGTTAACCAGACTTCCCCGAGGCCAAAGGGACCTGAGTATCTTTCATTTCTGATCCATGCTGTTTACTCACTGCCATAGATCGATGACCTGAGTGGAATTGCAATAAAAATGCAACTAAAAAAATTCAGATGAAAGAAAAATAGTAGTCAAAAATTAATAATAATGGTTTAAAGTTCCGTATCTCACATTGTCTATATTAATTATACAAGATGAATCAAAAATACTTTTTTCTAAAAAAAGACTATATCCTAAATATTTCCAAGACTTTTGGGGTAAAAGTCATGAAAATTGAGTTTGAAATTATGTTTTGCAACCGTAAAATCCATGAAAATTGAGTTTGAAATTATGTTTTGCAACCTTTTCATTATTAAATGATTTTCTATCTGTGGATGAAAATCCACAGACAAAAAAACATTTAATAATGAAAAAGTACCAAATCTAACATTAGAATTATCAAAGCATGTCAAGTTGCATTTTCTAAAAGTAGCAGTGTTGTATAAACTCTACACCAGCAAATCATATACAAAATCTAGAAATGTGCATTTCTTAAAAATAAAATGTAAGATTGTTACTACTGTGCCAATAAATAGAAGTTTGGTTATGTGGAACAAAAGTTTTAATTATAAAAATCTAACAAAAATAAATTTTCTGATACAAGAAGAAAAAAAAAGGTCAGTCTAGATTTGACTTTGTAAAATTTATGGATTGCAGTTCACATTTTTATTCTAAAGCCTTAGACCCAGCTGTACGCAACATTCAAACAATTAAATTATTAAGTCACCGAGTTGCCCCCAATGACTTGCTTTTTGGTTGTTCACAATCTAATGCATTTAAGACATTTTGATGCCATTTCAATCCCATACGAATAACAAAATTACTTTCGTCATTCGTCACAGACTCTGCATTTTCATTAAAAAATTGATAATTACTAATAATAATTACTAAGTAATAATCTTTAATAAGAACTTTTGGAATATTTAACAAAAATTAGTTTTATATTGCTGATTTTATTGCTAACTGGCTTTTTAAAATGCAAAGCACAATGTGGAAATTGTAAATGGAACAAAATAGTAGAGAGACGGTAACAAAGGGAAGTAACTCACCTTTTGCATACTGGTTAATTTTGGTGGCATTTTGCCTCGGTTACTATTATCGATGCAGACATAAGAAGCAGCTGAGGAAAAATACAAGAAATTATTTTTAATTCTTACTTTATAAATTTATAACAATCAGACATTTTTACATATTTGATTCTATCTAAAATTAATAAACTTTCTCATGATATGAAGTGTTATTTAGTTATATATAAATAAATTCATACAACTACAGCTTCAAAAGCAGCAGCAGTGTCTCCAACAAAGCCTTCATCAGATGATGACCCTGGGGTCAGGCATGGTTTCAGGGCTGGAGCATCATTACCATCATTACCCAGCAGTACCTCACGATACCAACAGGCTTTTTTGGTTTCCCAGATCAATGCAGATGCAGCCTCTTCCTGATCTTGGAGCTTCTTAATATATATACTCCTGGACAAAAGAAATGAGCCAAGCTCTTTCCATCATATAAAAGATCTTAACGCCATAGGGAATATATGGGTGCATATTAAGGCCAAACTGGTTGGGAGAAAATTTGGGAACACTGACCGGCTGTGGTAAGCGGCCAGTGATGAATAGAACAATATTGTAGCAGCACACTAAGCAACTATCAGACAGCTTGAACAAACGGCTCGGTTTTCTGAAGAAAAACAAGGAAAAAGCTATCCCATACAAAAACATACTCTGTGCACGAACACTTCATGCACTGTTGTATAACATTGTCGAATATTTCTATAATTGTTAGAATGAAAGTATAATTGAAAAAAAAATTGATAAAAAAAGTTTGGCTCATTTTTTTTGCCCAGGAGTGTATTTCCTCTTTTCTGTTGAAAATCCGAGTTTAGTCAGATAAAATTGGCAATAAAACCTCAGCACCCGACCTTGATAGGAAGTATATGGGTTGTACAGCCATATCTCATAAAATTGCTCTTGTATATCTTTGTACTTTTCCAGCTTATGCTGATGTGCCCAGTCAATATTTTCCTCAAAAGGAATCGTTAATTCAACACATACTTTTTTCTAAATAACTGACCAGATCACAAGATCAGGACACTGGGTGGCTAACATGATCTCAGCTGGAAAGGTGAAACAACATTCCAAATCTACTGCGATGCTCCAGTCCGTGCAACCATCAAACAACAATGATTTTTACTCTTTTGTAAAAGTAGCTCCCAGAATGTTTCCTTTATTACAAAATTTATTTTCACTGGAGTCGCAAAAATTTTATTAGTATCTGTACAACATCTCTTTGTATATTAATAAAATGCTGTTCATCCCTTTCAAGTTTTCTCTTTAGAATATTTAATCCTTCAACTCAAAAAGATAATAATTATATAAACCAAGATGACTCTACAGCCCAACCAGTAAGAACACTATTCAAAGTGCAGCATTTGTTCTGAAGGCGGAAACTTACAAACAGCCCCAGGTCACTTACATTTCATAATATTCTTTTGCATCTCATCAGTCAGCAGATCCCAATCTTTGCAATGAGCAACTTGATGAATGTGTAGTTTCAAGTAGTCTTCAGATTTGTTAAACAACGAACGGACAAATATTTCAAAATCCTGGAGAGAGAAGCACAACGTGAAAAAAAAATATACTGCTTTGCATTCAATTAATTACAGAAACAATTCTATTTGTATTATTTTAAGAAAGACTATTAATTTTCCCAAGGATATTAAAAATTACGGGTAGCAAATTAAAATATATGGCAAGCAAATAACAAATACAAGTGAACTGAATTGATGAACATGAGTGTAATGTAATGTCTATATATGTATGTTTAAGTCAATAAACACGCAGAATCAGAACCTACCCAACAGCCCCAATTTAACAAGACCCGTTTCCGGTACCGGAAACGAGAGCCTGGATGTGGGAGCTCTCACATCCGGGCTTTCGCCCTGTAAGCATGTCTTTGTTCATCTCTCTTCCTTTTTCTAAGCACAGCTAAATACAGTTATGAACCAAACATGTTCAAACTAAACACAGCAACACACAAACAACAAAGACATAATACAGACCATGTTACAATGAGTAATCACACATATATACAGTTACTGCTACTGCCAATGTTCATTTTTCAAGTCAAATTAGTTGAAACTTGTCTCTTAATACATTTTGTTTAAATGAAAGATAACACAAGCCGACATCAAAAACTTAATTCAGCAAATCTAAAAAAGGAATAAATCTGATACCTAAGTTAACACTTAAATTCGTTAAAAAAATAAGTTATCAAGGGAATGATTAGAATTATCTCCCTTTGACCATTAAGTGAATTTTAAAATGTCTTTTCTGATCAATTCACAAAAGAGTTCCATTTCTTAAAATCCTATTCATTGACACGCCCTGTTTCCAGTACCAAAGAGGTCACTTATCAGGTCAAATGTGGAAATTGTAAATGGAACAAAATAGTAGAGAGAAGGTAACAAAGGGAAGTAACTAGCAGTCTATGAATCTAAGAGTTAAAACTAGAAATGAATAAATAGCAAAAAGGCAATGAATATAAATATTATTATGATTGAGGTTTAAATTCCAGCAGGTTAACTCATTGTATAAAAAAAGAGTTGTACTTGCCTCTGTTGAAACACAGTCCTCTTCTTGTAAATGCATCATGAGTCTGTTGAGTGAAAGATAAGTACGACAGGCTTTCTCCATTGGAAGAGACTTGATGACCATTGTGAAAACATCGTCAAGTAAAGACATGCTCCAGGCCATTACCTATCACAGAAGAAAACACTTTCAGTAGGAATTGGAAGCAATGAAATGATAGCAAATACTTATAGCTTGAAAGAAATTTAATATTAACCAATCAACTGTGAATGACAGAAATTTATGTCATTGCAGATCTATTGCTAACTCAATAGAATTTCCATTTTATTGTGATTGATGGCAACTCAGTTCTATCTGTGAGTCAGGGATTATTTTGCATTGGACAAGGGCCTTTTTCTTGCAATGGATAACTATTACACTTGCAACCTGCTGCTGTTAATGAGTTAATAAAAAAATCAATTGAAAAGTAACCAAAAATAAAAATAGGCCAGTTTTTGGTTTTTAGTTTAGGTCCTCTGAACAATGGTTTGTCTCCATTTTGAATGATCCTTGTCAGCATCAACTGCAAATGATGGATATTTATGTCATTGCATGTTCCCCCAGCTTAGTCCAACTCTCTGAAGGTCTTTGTTGAATGTTGAATGCCAGGTAATTCTTGGTCTGCCTCTATTTCTCCTCCCACCCACTGGAATCCACCCCATTGCCACAAATGCATTGCGATTTTCTGGCATGAATAAGATGTATCCAGCCATATTCATGCGTCTCTCTGTGATGGTATCAATGAACGGTTTCTGCTCACTTCTCCTGAGTACTTCTTCATTTGTAATTCTATCTTTTTATGGGATTTAGAGAATTATCCTGAAGCACCTTTATGTGATTATTTCAATAAGTATAAATGTAATATGGATAAATAAATACAATAAAGGTAGTCAGTGGTGGGAATTGAATCTAAAGCCAAACTTTGCTTCCCAGAACATAATGCATCCGAATCCTTGGATTTTCTGCGTATTTCCTTTATTATAATTTATGATTCATTGTTGAAACACAAAATATAATTAGATAATTAATGTTAATTCCTATCCACCATACAAATTTAGTACTTTTTAGTACAGAAAGCTTTTGAATACGTAATACATTTTTAAAGAGAGATTTAACTAGTGGAATATTTTTTCTTTTTAACTGGATTTGCAAAGTTTTCCATTTATAACAAAAACTAAAAAGGAATATACAAAGAAAGCCAATTATTATAATAATGGTTAATGTTATCAAACGGTTATTGTTATCTAAATTTGTCCCAAACACATTATTTAAAATGAATTAAAAATTTAAAAATTAATTTCATGCTAATTTTTTATAATATAAAGTTGTTTATAACAATGAATTTATAACAAAGGGTACACATACAATAGTGGGGTCCAAAGATTTAAGACAAAAAAGTTATTACCCTTGAATACACGGACATAGACGAAAATAATCCCTTACTTAAAAATTGTTTTTGATGCAAGACAAGGTTAGAAAACAACAAAGAAGATGAAAGTGTGTATCAAGTAAAAATAAACTTCATATAGCTCATCGCAAATAAATTTCCTTTTATTTAAGACTATTTCAAAACTAAGTAAATTTGTGGTGTAAACATCATTTTAAAATGAAAATCATAACCAACATGGTTGTTTAACAATTTTGTGACACTTGACTGATCATCCTAAAATTATTTTAATATGTACAAAACAATGAAATAACAATGATTAGATACACAATTCTATACAAAGTTATTTTATAATTTATTTTAATACAACATTGTAGCTAGTAAATATAACTAGCAACAAAAACTTCAGCTATCTATGTAATATTTTTTTAAAATAATACAGTTTTTATTTTATTTTAATTTAATTTGAAATAGTCTTAAATAAAAGGAAATTTATTGCGATGAGCTATATGAAGTTTTTTTTACTTGATACGCACTTTAATCTTTCTCTTTTCTCGTCTTGCGTAATTGAAAACAATTTTTAAGTAAGTGATTATTTTCGTCTATGTCTGTGTATTCAAGGGGAATAACCCTTTTGGCTTAAATTTTGGACCCCACCATTGTAGGTGTACCTAACAATGAATGTAAATTGTTCCAATTTTTATATTCTTTGCTTAATGTTATCAGCCAGTTATTGCTTTCTAAAAGATCCTGTCCCAAAGTGATCACAATAAGCGGCTACCTATGTATGAATCCCCCCACCCCAAAAAAACAAAAAAAACAAACAAAAATTTATTGAAAAAAAGAAATTAGTGAAGATTTTGATACAAAAGATCTTTAATAAAATCAATACAGGAGACAATGAAATCAATACTTATACTGGCAAACAATCAATTGTAAGCAAAACATACCTGATCAAGTGACATGAAGTGTTTGCTGGAAATGACTTCTGTGAAATGAAGTCCTGTGAATTCAATGGCTGCATCCATTAACTGTGTAACAACCGTTAGGACCTGTTCAGACCATTTCAGGCGGGGTAAGCTGCTAGAAATTTTCTGACAATCCATTATGACTTCCAGGACATTCTCACAGGTCTTTAAAAGAGAAAACGTTGATTTACAAATTGAAAATTATTCTCGTTAACATTATACAAATATTATAGGTAACAGTTCTGAATGAGATTCCACCTTTTTTTTTATTAATAACTTTTCAGTGTTTTAATCATTTTCACTATATCTTCAGTTTATACTTTCAAAATGTTTACTTAGAAAGTCAAATATATAAATTACGAGTTGAAAAAAAGGTGGGATCTTATTCAGAACTGTTACATAGAATATTTGCATCTTATAGTTTGGAATATACAAAGAAATATGTGTCTCCATTCTGTAAAAATGGTTGGCAAGTACATTCAGGTTTTTATATTTGAATTTCTAAGTAAACATTTTAAAAGTATAAACTGAAAATAATAAAAAACGCTGAAAAAGAAATAAAAATGTGAAAACCTGAATATACTTGCTAATCATTTTTACAGAATGGAGACACAGATTTCATTGTAAAAAAAAAAAGAAGGAAAATACTATAATTTTGCACCCAAATGTTTTAATAAACAAAGAATAATGAAATTGGTCTAAACCAGTGGTTCTCAATGTGAGCACTACGATCCCTTGGGGGGCAGTGGTTCGCTTCACAGGGTGTTGAGGTGACTAAGGGATTTAAGGGGGCATTTGAACTTCTATGGGGGGGCATTATGGAGATTCCATAAATATCTATAATTCAGATTTACAAATGGCTTCTGTTTAGTAGTATCTGCTTACAAACGAGAAGGAATTAGCATTAGGCTGTTACTAAATGCTAACTTTGCCAACCGTTTTGTTCTATACAAGTAAGTAACTGGCAAGTGGCAAATTATTTTGCTCAATACCCTGTAGTGCTACAGTTATTCTATGGGTAAACATTTAAAATTATTTCCCTTGCTGTTGTTTTCAAACAAAGAATACTGTATGTATCTGAAGTCATTGAAAAAATGATTTTGAGAAGCACTTTGAAGATTGGATTGATATGAATATTCCTGTCTGGGTTCTGAATCCATTCATTTGCAAGGTTGAAGAATAAGAAATCAACTTGCAGGAAGAAATCAATGTGTTTACTTCTCATATTTGAACTACATGTGTGTGTGTGTGTGTGGGGGGAGTGACATGTAGCTAGGTGTCATAGGAGGTTGTCGGGCTGAAAAAGGTTGAGAAACACTGGTCTAAATTGATACTGTATATAGTTTACAAGGGTATTTGGAGGACTACCGCTCACTGCAACTAATCTAAGCCCCATAACTGTCTATATCGAGTGTTGGTAGATGGCCCCCTAGTCATTATACCAACACGTTGGATGCAGTGTTAAAAAATTAAATGTCCATCTTGTATACCAGCATTTATGGTAAATTAAGGATGAAAAAAATTAAAATAAAACATAAAACAGAATTGTTGATTCAAGTTTTTATTTATTTCTACTCAACATGATTTTATCAAAATAGATTTTGACTTGGGTTGTATTGGTGCTCAATATAGTGCTTGCTATCATCATCATCAGCCGTTATAAGTCCACTGCTGGACAAAGGCCTTTCGCATCTCCTTCCATGACAACCTATCTTGTGCTAACCTCTGCCACATCTTACCAGCAAACTTTTCCCCCATCTATTGTCATCTCTTCTTGCTAGGTGACCAGACCATCTCCATTTTTGCTGCTTAATTATTTGTATAATATCCTTCACTCTAGTCCTCCCTCTGATCCATGTTGATCTTTTTCTATCTCTTAGAGTTATCCCTAGCATTGCTCTTTCCATGGCTCTCTGTGCTATTCTAAGTTGTTTTTCAGCTCGTTTTGTTAATTTCCATGTCTCACATCCGTAAGTCATGGCTGGTATTATGCAACGATTGTATACTTTACACTTTAAACACATTGGCAAGGTGCTCTTCAGAATGTCTCTATTCATACCAAATGCTTTCCAACCTATCGTTATGCATCTTTTTATTTCACAGTCATGGTCTTTCTCTCGCTTTATTACCTGTCCTATATTTTTTATTTATCAGTGCTTAATATTGAATGACATTTAATAAAGCATAGGCATTTGCTTATAAAAAAGAATTAAACAAAAAAACAACCAAAAAAACTTATATCTATTTATAAATTGCAGTGCTTGGTACCTATTTTTGTGAAAGTATTACCATATTATTACAATATGAAAATTACTTTATTTTATTTACTATGGAAGTTTTCAATCAATAATTTTGGCAAAGTCCATTTTTATTGAAATGAATGGAACATAACAAAAATCCACTGGCAAGTATAAAAGGTAAAAATTTAGATCAAGGGAAACAATCCGGAATAAAAAGAAAAAGAAAAAGAAATTTGAAGAATTCTCTAGAAAAAAAGGGGAAAAATAGGAAGAGTTTAGAAAACAAAAACTGGTGACATTGATGTTTACTTACCAAATCTTTGATAGCCCTTTGGCAGCATTCCATCATCAAAGAGTCGTGCATAAGAGAGAAAGATTTTGTTGGCCAAACTTTGTTGAAATTCTTATTCATCCATTTAAGGCAACGTTCATGAAGTTCAGCCATATTAAATGTCTTTGATAAAGCCAAAACCTCAGGTACTCCAGCAATACACCCATGGCATGGCTGAAATGTCAAGAGACATATACATATACATATACATATACATAATTTAAATCATATTAGAAAGCAGGTCCCGAAGAGATTTTAACTTAGAAATAGAATACAAAGTAATTCATACATTTTAACAATCTAGAGATTAAAAAATATTATTTACAGTTTTAAATATACCAGATTTATGTAAAAAAAGTGTGGAGTTGCCGAACAGTTAACAGCATGGGAATGTAATCGGCTAGCAGAGTTCAAATTCCAGGTGTGTTCATCTGGGCTCTCTAGCTATGATTGTCAGTATCCTAGACAGGTAGACAAACTAGCCTGAAAAGGGATGGGTTCCGTCAGGCTATATCACCCTTGACACATCCATGATGAAATCATCTGTCGTGCCTTAATGACCCTGCACTGTATTATGGGATTAAAAAGAAAAGAAAATTGAAAAAACCTTTTTAATAAGAAAGACTAAACACACCTACATACAGCTAGTTTATGCACATACATAAACACACTACAGACACGCAGGAACAAAACTCACCACACACAAGCACACACATAATGTATAATCATATATACACACAACATGTATACATACACAGGGAAAATACTGCAAACACACACGTATACATATAACAATCATCCACGTGTATACATGCCTACACATAGGCTTTAACTATAGCTATTTACTAGGCTTAGCTAAGTTTGGCACAATATTAGTGAGGATGGGGCATAGGAGGATTGTAGGGAGGGACTGCTTGACATGAAAATCAGCATTTGAAATCCTGGTTTTTACCTGACTTTGAACATCAACTACTGGATCCAGTCCTTTGGTTTGTGTGCCAATCCTCTTTAGCAAGTGGGTTTTTACGGGGTGGGATTGCAAACACTCCTCACCACACATCTTTTTGCTATTTTCACCCATACCTGGGGGTGGAGGATTGGATTCCAATCCTAGTTTTGAATTCAGAGTTGACCTTCTCCTAGACTGGTTGCCCAATCTACCTCATAATTTTACCTGTAGCTGGTGGGGGAGAAGGGAGAAGAGATGGCTTCACAACTTTCCCAAGGGCATTAATGCAAAATGAACACAAACAGCATTGGCCGAATTTTTCTGCAAGCATGCTGTAACTATAAAGAGTTATTAATTCTACAAAGTTCCTAAAAGCTAATTTTCACTCACCTTATGAAAGAAATGGCACCGGTCGAACCTCAAGTTAAAATTGACCGCATCTTTGAGTCCATCAATACCATACATGTCAGCAATGACCAACAATTCTACCATATCACAGTTGTCGATTAAGTCAATCACACCACCATAAAGATAAAGCAGTAGCTGCTCCAATACCACTGCTGAACTTATGCTGGGTAGAAAAAAAAACCAAATTCAGTGATTATTGCGGAAAAAGAAATAAATGAATCTTTCTGGGATAACAATCATGTAATGCAAATGCAATCATGTAAAATACAGGATGTCCCTAAAGTCTCTATCTATTTCATTATTTTCATTACACTGTATAAACAAAAATAGATAGGGACACTGGACAATCTGTATAATGGCTCCTCAAATGAAAAATGTAATGAATACCATGATATAAAAAAGCATGGTGATGCAGTAATGCTGTTATGAGGCACAAATGATCAAAACAACAAGTGCTAAGGAAGGGCAGAGATCTAAATCAAAGGTTGCTGTCTTTGAGAGGATGCAAGACAAAAACGTATACAAACAATAAGCAACAGGTTGGAAGGTGGCATTTCACTGTTAGTGAGGACATAAGGTGATAAGAAGGATGAAGAATGAGAGATTTTAACTATCTTTTATTGATAAATGAACATTGAATGCAAAACTGTCTCATTTAGTTCTTTATTGGTTGATGGATTCGAAATGTCAGTTAAAAACAATGCGCAAAATTTGTGGCATTGGCAAAATTTTAGCATTTGGAAGGCACATTTGGTCAGAATTCTGTGTTATGAGGCACAAAATCACTTTATCACACCCTGATTAATACTATAACTATGTAATATGTAATGTACATAAGTTATACAAATATACAATATGCTACATTATATATAAGACTTTATCTATTAACACCTTATCCTTTAAAGATCAAGAATGAAAATAACTCTGAAAAACATACCTGTTCATAATCAATAATTGATTAACAAACAAGTAAGTATTATTGATTTTTTAGATATTTTAAAAATATTTTATATCATCCCAAGAACATTTTTATTTTCAGAGCTACTTTCATCCTTAAAAAAACAAAAAAACAGAATTGGTTAAGTTGTTAACATTTAACAAGGAATGATGACCTGACGACTGCTAAGCAAGAAACATGTGTAGGGTTAGGGTTGTTTCAA
>VCCN01006924.1:3634834-3648257 GCA_006491835.1 Architeuthis dux
AGGTGGCAATATCTAATATTTGTTTAATTTAAGTTTCTAAGAGTCCTGATCATTAAAAGATATGAGATGTGCATAATTGGTGAGTCAGAGGTGTATTATTGAATAATTATTATGTGACCTCTGCTGGTCTGGCAAAATGGATAATCCAGCCTGGCTCTGGAACTAAGAGTGCCGGAAAATCGGTGGTGTACCTTTATTTTCAAAATATTTACTTTTCTTTGTTTCAATTAATTTTTCATTTACTAAAAGAATAACACTATACAACAATTTTCAAACATGATTGCATGATTTTTGTAGATTGTCGGTATAAAAATAAATACTGTGAATAATACATTTCAAGAAATACTTAACAAGATGACCTGAGGTCACTCAAACTGTACAGATGCAACTTACCTCCCTTGGAGCATGATTTTATGAGCATTGACCTCCTTCTTGCCCACATAGAACGAGATATCTGGATGAGTGTTTTCTTCAAACATCCTATGCAAGTAAAAAAAAAAAAAAAATATAAAAATCATATATATAATAAGAGCTTTGTCCACATAGTATCAGTAACAACCATCAGCCCCTCTTATAAACTACTTAATTTCTTCTCCCCCATCTCCATTCCTATCCTCTTGTTAAACTAACTCACTTTCTTTTCTCCCCTCTCCCTTCCTACCATGTCTGTCACACTTATAGTTTCAGTAGCAGCCATCAGATGAGCCTGTTGTTGTACACTTACGATAATCATCAGTGAAGAGATGGATCATAGACTAGCAATTCTAAAGAACTTGCCTGTTGATCAAATTGATTAACAATTAGTAAAACTAGCATTCCAAGGGAAATTATGAATCACCGCCACCCATATATGTTGTGTTGGGGGTGATCAATTAAAAAATTAGAAAATGGGGTGATCAATGAATAAGTTACTTCTCTTGCCTTTTGTTGGCTATGATCACTAAAAAGGTCTGAATTTTGAAAAAACAAGCGAGCACAATCTTATATATTGTTATAAATATTATTTTTAATAATTTAGCATAAACTTACATGGCATATTGAAACCCCCTTCAAAAACCTATTTATCAGGGGAATTTTCAAAAAACAAAAACTCCCTTTTCCCTACTCACTGAATGGAGTGTGTTTCTACTATGAACAGTTAGGGCTGGGCAAAGTCCTGATACATATACATAAATGTGTGAACACATGAATAACCTAAACCCAGCAATAAACTAGTGTTGTGGGTAGCGATGATTAAAATGTGTGATCCTGTTCCATTCAGATATCTCCACGAAATAAGTTGTTATCATTAACATTATTATATACATTTATCTGTTATCCTTCATTATGTATAAATTTTTAAAAATTCTTTGTATGAATATATGCCAATAAATTAACCATGTTTTTGAAAAAGATGTGAACAAACACTGCAATATTAACAAAACTAGGATTGCACCCATAAAAAGTGACAGGATTATTTATGTATAGATTGGCACTTCTACCTAGAATCAGAGTATCTGTGTGCCCAGAAAGCCGTGGAGCAACACTTGGATTCTCGGCAGACTAGGACCCAAGTGTCACTCCCAAACTTTCTGCTTAGGATCAAAGTGTAGCATCTGTGTGTTCTAGTGGAAATTATGGAAAGAGAAAATGAAGAAACAAACAGAAAAAAATTACACTTCATTATATAGATATTTATCAAAGGATTCCAAGTTTTGTTCAGATAATTGAACACTTTTGTTATTGATGTTCTTACCACATTTCTACAGCTTTCTTCATGTCTATAACTCATAAGTTAAGTGGACTGGTCTCTTTTTTATTATGACATCGCTCTCTTTCATGATTTATACACCCGTAAATACAGCTGTAAAATGGATTGGTCGAAATGCTGTGGTAACAACATCAATAACACAAAGAAGGAATTCAATTGTCCAAACGATGCTTGAATTATTAATGAATTTTCTCAAAGTTATAAACAATATATTTATCAAAGAATGTGTACCAACCAAAGAATCAGTCTCCTCACATGAATCTTATCAAACATGTCTGGATCATTTTGAAATACGGAAAATGTCCAGAAAATCTTTGAAAAAAGAAGATTTGTTTCATGTTTTGAATGCAGCTTGGTCAGATATCCCACAAGAGAAGCTAGCAGATGCTTAAAAAGAGTAAAAACTTGAAAATCCGTTAATAGCAAATACACCAAATTTTAATTGAATAGAATATTCTGGAATTGTTCAAATCATTGAATAAAGGCTCCTGTTTGAAAACAAAGGTTTCCATTTACTTTTGTCAGGTCTCTCTATAAATATTAGTTCCCCTCCCCATGAGGGTGGATTGTGACACAAGGTAACCCACATGCATATATATCTATATATATACTTTAAAAACAGAATATTGTCAATTTTTATGCACCATCATGGCCAAAGAGTGAGTTTTAATGGACATCTACACAAAACTGTTGCTGCATAGATGTGGCCCTTCGGCAATGGGGATGCCAATTTCTCTGCAATCAAAACTAAATATGCAGTTTTGTTATAAATATCATTTTTAATAGTCATGAATAAAAGAAATTGGCAGTGGCTTATATGCCACCATGGACCATGCAGGATTGCAAATAAATAAAATTCCAAATTCGCGATGTCATTAAACAAAATTTCAATTCTCTCTTAGTACCAGTGATGAAAATTGGTTTGGCTGGATTTTGGGGACTAGGTATAGGGTAAAGTCTCCATTAGTAGACATTGAACATACAAACACCTGGAAATTGAGAAGTAGGTATATGCCGTACCCCTGAATTACCCCCATCCCATTTCCACCACTGATTAGGACATAAAGGAAACAAGCCCCCCCGCCCCAAAAAAAAACAAAAAAACAACTGGCCCCAAGTATTTTTAAACATGCTCTTTTCATCTGGTTTTTTGTTAGAAAATGGTGCAGCTTGTCCTACATGTTCATTTTTGTCGTTTTTTAAAAAAATCAGGCCATTTTTGAGACCTTATATCTCAGGATCTAGAAAAGCTAGAAAGATCCAGATTGTAACATTCTGTAGTGCATTGACACTGCTTCTTACTTGCCAGACAGAGTACACAAAGTGGCCCAGGTCTTGAGTAAAAATGGCTTCCAGGAAATACTGATGAAATTTGGAGCCCACTTTGACACCCTTTTTCTGAAAAAGTGATATTTTCTAGAGCTAGCCTGATAACATTTTCAAAATCTACATAAAAATTTCCTGTTAGTTCCTGTTAGGCAATGGTGGCTAGTTGAAAATGGAAAAATTAATTCAACTGCCATCGCACAAACAAAGTAGTCCTTGCTCTTGAGACCAGTTTTTAACCTATAATTAGTCGAACATTACATGATTACACAAATTTTGGACCTGGGCTAGGCCCCCAAACTCTGGGTGTGTTCGACCCCCTAATTATAGGTTAAAAAATTGGTCTCAAAAAGTTGCACATTACACAAGTATATATGGTAGATACACATTATCAGCTTTGTGAGTCACTTAATTATTAGCAAAAATGATATGATAGACAAAAAACAGATGGAACTTTTATGTATGTAACCTTGAGTGAGAGAAGAGTCATACTGTTAGTTTCAGAAAATTACATGTTTTTTTGGTTTTTGCCAGCTGTAAAAGGTACTTCATCGTCATAACCATCTCCAAATACTTCTCTCTCTGGGGTGTGTTCTCATTAATTTTATTCTGGTAGGTAAACACTATTAAACTCTCAATGCTGTCTGACAATATAGCATATTGCTCTCCTTTTATATAAACAGATACACAAGCACAACAACTCAAAGTGTTTTTTTACTCAATAAGGTTAGAGTGGCGTAACGGTTACCAGAAATGAAATCAGCAAGCCAAGTTCAATTTCCAGCCAAGGCCGTTTGCATTCATTTTGCACTAATGCCCTTGTGAAGGCATGCATCTATCTCTTCTTTCCCCAGCTATGGGAAAAGTAACGGCACACTTGGCAGGCAACCAGTCTAGGAGAAGGACAACTCGGAATGGAATCCACACCTCCTCCCAGCTATGGGTAAAAATAGCAATGAAAGTGAGGGTGTGGGGCTTGATAAAGATGATCGGTGTGCAAGCTGACGGACCGATTGGATCTAGAATGCAAGATTTAGCAAAGTAGGATGACTTAACCCTCAAAAATTGATTGTATTAAATTTTGTACTGCAATGACTGTTTGAGTTTTAGTAAAAAACGATTTAAAAAATTTTTTAAATCAAATATTGTAAACCATTTTTATTCATTTTTGACTACTATTTACATTCATCCTAATTTTTAGTTTGTTTAATCACAATTTCAGTAAGGCTGGCACGGCAGTGTTATTGTTTACTTTTGGTTTTAGTAAAAAAAGCAATCGATTACTTTATTTAATTTTTATTTAGACAAACTATTGTAAACCATTTTTATTAATTTTTAACTACTATTTACCTTCATCTTGACTTTCAGTTGTTTTTTTAATTACAATTCAACTTGGTTTTGGTAAAAAGCTATTATTATTCGTTAAACCATTTTACACATTGTGATTTAAAAAAAAAAACTACTAAAAATTTTAAGCGAGATTTTTTACTTGCCAAAAATCGAGACGATTACATTATTGCTTGTAAACCATAACACAACACAGACATTTCCTGTTATTTGTTGACTGCATCGGGAGGTGGGGGCAGAGTCCTCTTACTTTTTTTTAATGATGGCAATCTGTTACCACCTGGTGAAGAGCAGATACCAAAATCAAAGACTTAGTAAGATGGCGGGGGGGGCAGTCAATCTCAGGCACAGGTGTAAAGAAAATTATAATGCCTGTTAATTAATAATTATGCCCTCCCCTAGGATATAGCGCCCCACGGGTGCTGAGAACACTTGCTATGCGACTGGTCAAAATATTTCATATATAAATTGTAGAAGTAAGATGTACAACGATACTGGAATGACACGTCAAATGCTGCACAAAAAGGAGTTGGGGAAAACACTGACATAGTTTGGTGCAAAAAGTCACTGGATAGCACATCAAATGCTCTCCCAACGCCAGAACAAAACCTTGAACAGGACACCTCCTAGACAATCACTGGTACGCATTCACTTAGATCAAAACTCGTAAAGAATCTCAGACTGACAACAATGTTGTACAAGTCCAAACATGACTCCCACTTCGACCATCACTTCACCTTTTTATCTGCAGAACAGCAGGGGAAAGACCCAAATATGACAAAGAACCACAGAGGACAAGTGAAGCGTTAGTATCCCGGGTGTACTGTGAAAGTTTTTGGTTTAAAAGAGCCGCCACAAGCAGATGCGGGTCCTTCGCCGACGATGATGCAAATACAAGCAACGCGCACCTGTTTCTGTCTCTGAACCAGCAAGTCTTCGCCACATAAATGTAGAGAAACATCAATGAACCAATCAGCAGAGATATAAAGACACTTGTTAAGTAAGTATCTTGAGTTATTCCCCTTAGGCACTTAGCAACTTCCAGTATGAGGGGCACTGTTTTATGTTCTGGTGAATGAGCAGCCATATTGTTATTGGTTTGAGGAGCTCAAGAAGACACGTGTGAATTGTTGACCGCGGTCATTGTGAATATATGAATAACGGATCTCTGTGAGTCCGTCTTCTGATTGCATTCTTAATCTGTTAATACCAGTCATTAGACCAACCTTACACACTGATCTTTTTTGATATATTAAAAAAGAATAGTACGTTTATATAGCTCTTCAAATACCAATCACATCTTTCAGAAAACAACACTTAATCTGTATACCACAATACAGGTATACCCGGCTTTTCTAAAGTTTGCTTTACACCACTTTAAAGCGAAAATAGCATTCAGCATTTGTTTTACAGCAACCCATTATAGAGGCAACACACACCCTCTTTATCACTCTCCTACACTCCTGTACTTCCCACCACCCCAACCTCTGATGACTCAGCCTAACATGCCATCATCACCATTTTGGGATCTGAGAATGTTCAAAAATCTTTCCCATATAAATGAATGGTAATTGCTTCTTCGTGTTATGCCATTTGGCTTATAAAAGTTTTTTTTATAGGAAGGCAAATAGCAAGGGAAATCTGTACAGCTTTATTTATTAAGAGATAATTAAAATCTTATTAATTACCTTTTTGTGACCAACAGACAACACTGCATTGAATAATCTTGAATAATATTTCTAGTATCCATTTAGTTGAAACAGTGGTCTTATTCCTGAATAATTTATAGTCTAAACTGCACTATAATGTACAGTGCTTCCCAAAAGTTTAAGACCCTGCTGCATTTTTTCAATAAAGTCATGAAATCGATGCTTTTTAAACATCATATAACCACTAAAGTATTGTATTTATTTTACAAATTACATAAGACATACGTACAATCCATGAATTGCATTTCTTAGTATTTGATATGTCTCCGTTGTTTTTTGATGACGGCTAGTACACGGCATGGCATATAGGAAATCTCAAGTATACTTTATAGGCCAAAGTCTATGGATTGTGGAATTAATTTTTGATGGAGGTATATACATATATATATTGTTAGAAAGAGAATTCTATCAACTTTCCAAAGGTGTATGTTTACAATTTTTATCTGTTGGGCTTAAAAAGTTACAGCCCGAAACATGTTATGAGAAAACTTCAAGTATACAGTCCAATGTCTACTTGATTGTGGAATTAAGACAAAAGACAAAAAATAAATGAATAATGCCTAGCTGGCCCAGAGAAAAGGCTGATGCAATCTGACGCAATAATTATATACAATAAAAATGTCTGATACAATCTAACGTATTTTATTGCAAAAATACATTTTTTTTTATTGGTGGTCTTAAACTTTTGGGAAGCACTGTAATTAATTAATTATATAACATCCCTAAGTATCATAGGTAGCTTGCCCTTCCCCATCAGTTCAATAATGCCAGTCACATTTCATTGAGGCACTCTATTTACCAATTCAAAACCTTTTACTTCTAATATATTAATCACTGCTACCTAAGGTTTAAGTTATTCATGTGTTCACATATTTATATGTATCTATCTATTTATGTATCCGGACTTCGCCCAGCACTAACCGTTCATAGTAGAAACTTGAAATTTTGTACACACACTCCCCTCAATGAGTAGGGAAAATGCTTTTTTTCTTTTTTTTTAAATTCCCCTCCAAAATAGGGTTTTAGTGGGGGGTTCAATTTTCAATGTAAGCTTATGCTAAATTGGTCACTAGTTAGTGCCCACTTGTTTTTTGGAAAATTCAGACATATTTTATGTCACATGTTTCTATATATCATTAAATATCTCTGTATTGTATTCTGATATATCAATTAAAAAGTATGTGTATTATTATTGTAAATTTTCCTTTTAAAACAAAAAGTCCAACAGCTTCTAATTTGCAGAGATTTGTACCTGAAATATTAAGCAGTTTGGAGAGTAATATCACATTTAAAATAATTTTCACTGCGTAATATTTGGGCTGATTAATGAAGAATGGTTTCATTGTGTATTGATAAGGAAAGAGATTATGTTGAAAACAAATATTTGTTGTGTAAAATAAATGCTTTTTTTGTCATTAGGCTACAGATTTATTGATGTACCTATGTACATGTTACAGTGTAAATAATCAATCTTTTATGGTCAGGGAGAAAAAATAGAAAATCTCATTCCGAACTTCATACAAGTGACTTTTTTTTCCATTTATTCCTTGCAATGCATAAGGCCGCATTGCGGTTTCAGAAGCAAGACAGTTTTACTGGGTGGAGTTGCTAGCCCAACACCCAAGATGGACCATCTTATAGGGATAAAGGGCTATGACTACCCTGCTATTTATCCATAGCTGGGGGGAAGAAGTGGATTTATGCCTTTCCCAAGGGCATTAGTGCAAAGTGAATGTAAGCAGTCTCTGCTGAAACTCGTACTCAGTTTGTTGATCCTGTATTCCATCCTGGTAACAGCTATGCCACTCCACACCTACACTTAATAAAACAGACATACCACCAAATTGTGAATCTTTACACTTGGCTGGTCAAAACCTGAAATATTAAATCACCAAAACATAAGTTAATGTACCACTTTTATTAAATTTGACTATTTTTACTGTCAACCTAATTTTAGTTGTTTTTATACAACTTATTAATTCGGGCCACTGTTTCTATGGCAATGAATAACAGCACAATCGGAAATAAAGAGTAAGCCTTCGGTGAGAATCAAACTCACCTTCATTGCCAGAGGGAGACTAGTTTACACCTAGCTGCTTTTACCAATTTGGCCACAAAGACTTCATGGATTAGCTGATTTACACTTATAAACTCACTCCCTACAACCAACTCTCTGTGCCAAATTTATGTTGTTTTATATATGAGACCTACTGGTCTTTTTTATAAATCAGAACTAGTCAAATTTAATAAATAGTGGTGGGTTACAATACTTCATCTAATAATAATAAATAAGAATTGATTTATAATTTAATGTATTACCTTAAGATATCTGTCTTGAGTTCTTCAGTGAGACGTTCCTGAAGTTTCTCTTTTTCTTTGGCGCATTTCTCCAGAAATGCAATGCTCTGGCGTTGTGACGACCGATCTTTCGGTCGACACGTCATTCCACTCCCAGGTCTCATAATTTCTTTAAAGCAGTCAACTACAACAAAACAGAAAATAAAAAATATATTCAGGATATGTTAATAATCACTAAATATCGGGCAAAAAAAAAAAAAGAAAATTTTTTTTTTTTGTATACATGACGGTTTTGGTTGACGGTTTCTAATAGTCTTTATTAGAAACCGTCAACCAAAACTGTCAAACATAGGTTTCATCAGTTTTTAAGTTGGTCTGGTTGGCTATATATCTATCATACATACAGGCTGCACCAATGGAGCTTAGAGGGCTGAATATTTAAACATTTACTCCTTATTATGTCAAGAAGAAAAGTTCTTTAGGTTTTTAGGGGTGGGTCAATTTACAATGTGAGTTTATGCTACATTGGCCCCTAAGTTTGTGTCCGGCAGTGTTCACACTTGTTTTTTGAAAATTCAGACTGTTTTTAGTGATCACGGCCTAACAAAAAGGCAAGAGATGTAACATTCATTGATCACCCCCAACACAGCATGTTGCCAAACGACAGTCATGTGATGGTTTCTATTGAGTGACTAACCAGACCTGTCTTTATATTCTTTTATATATGAATTCTAGCTTGTTTTTTTTTATGCACCCACTCCTGATCTTGGCAGGAGCAAACTTATTGAATGCAAAGGTTTTCAATGGGAATGAAGTCATTTAGACCTTAGTCAATCCTAACAATGGGTGAATTTCAAATTTTAAAAAATGTTATTAGAATTTTTTTAAATTTTTCTTCTGAATTTGATATCCCAACTAGAAAGCACACAGTGAGTGCATATCTCTGCAAACACCCTACCCTAACTAAAAACTGAATAAAAATCACTTCATATATAGCTACGATCCAGGGAGGTAATTGTCTAAGTTTCAATTTTTCAATTTTAACCCATAGACCCATTTCTACTTGAAGGAACATTATGTGGGATTCTGGGTAGGAAAATGGACACACAGTAACATGACTGCACCAGGATGTTCATTAGCTGTCACTTAATACACTTCATGAGTTAAAAATCAAGGATAAAATATAATATTATATAAGAGACTCTGCAGATCAATTAAATTGTATGTGACACTGGTATCACAGTGGGTTAAGACTATTGTCTTAATATATGAATAAAAATATCTCTCAATCTAAAAAAAATCCTGGATACACACCAAAATTTAATCAATTCTTCCTTAGGCCTTCACCCAGCCTTCCACAAAATGTCATTGAGAACTTTTGGAGATATAGTGTGGACAAACAGACAGACGTGAGTGAATACATATACCTCTTCCAACTTAGTTGGCAGAGATAAATGATAATGAAATTAACTATTAGTTGAAAAAATAATTAGTTGAAAAAGATTATCAAAGAAGTTGTGATAGATTTTAAACTTTAAAGCAACAGCTGTCTTGTTAAAATGTAATGAAAATTCAAAGAAAATGTTAAATTTAGTTTTTGTCGTTTTAAATGAGTTAAACGTATCAATACTAGTTGAAAAAAATAACAAACGATAACTAATTCAAATAATTACAAACATTAAAAAAACTAAAAAAAACTAAGTCTAAACTTATATTTCTAAGTTAATCTGGCCACTTTTCTCCACGTTGGAGGTTCGAATTATGTTAGGATTCACTTAAGATTTTAGTGCCCCATTAAGTTCTCGGTCAGAAAGCGTAGATTGACACATAGTAATTAGCTGAATTTTGATCTGATATAATGTTCTATCAATGTGATTAATATTCACCACTGAATTAAGTGCATTGACATGAAAGGAGATTATGTTAAAAAATAAATAATCGTTATGTAAAATAAATGTTTTTTTCATCATTAAGTCATGAACTTATTGATGTAATTAATGTAGACCCTTATTAAACATCATGGGTATTTGTCGTATACAAGTGTCTGCAGAGAGAGAAAAGAGGGGCAGTCAATGGATACAAAGGGAGAAGGTAAATGAAAGGATGAAACGGGAACTGTGGGAAGAAAGGGAAATGTAGACCAAGCGGATTCTGTAGCGGGGGTCCCCAACCTTTTTGTGTTGAAGAGCACTTTCATGACTATCAGTAGTGCTCCTGGCACCATCTACTTTTCAAGGCAAATTTATATTTGGACTTGATAATAAAAACATGGTAAAAATAATCCCAAGAAAAAATACCACATGAAAACAACTCATGTCAAGTACCACACACTTCAGGAGATGTGGAGAAAGACCTTGGAGTGCATGTGGACAACAAACTCAAATTCTCCCAGCATACACAATCAATAGTGAATAAGGCCCCAAAAGATTGCAGCTTTAACTTTGCATGGACCTTTTTTGACAAGTTTAAAATTAAAATAGTTTTTTTAAAACTTTTCTTCATCCAGTCCAGAAAGATTATGAGCAAAAAAGAAAGAAAACAGAAGCATTTTTAGAGTTTTGTTATGAAAACTTTTACTCTAAAAATGATTCTGTTTTCTTTCTTTTTTGTTCATAATTTTTCTGGGCTGGATGAAGAAAAGTTTTAAAAAAGGATTCAACTTGTCAAAAAACCTGCAAAGTTAAAGCTGCGATCTTACCTAAAAAAACATGTTGCATTTGTTTATCTTGGTAAGACTGCTGACATTTCAGTGGCGTCATCCGGTGTTGAGGCAAAATGTGTCTGTTTCGGGGTGCTTCATCCATACTTGATCCAAGCACAGAAAACTTCATGGTGGATAATGCAATGGAATGTTACAAAGTTTGGAAAAGATTCATCTTTGTTGCGGAGGGCAACAAATCCTTTGTTACTACCAACCATTGTTGTTGACGCATATAGCTTGCACATAGGCATATCAGATTATTACCATAACAAAAAAAAGGATCCCGTTAAAAAGGACACAACAATCAAAATGACACTATCAAATTTCAAAGATTTTTAAAAATTAGTTCATTTAAAAAAAAAAAATATTACTATGTAACAGTAGACTTTGCATATGTTTTGAATAAATTATAGATCTCTTCACTCATTGTTCGCCCTTTCATGGGCAATATTTTCAGTAGGTTTTCTTTTGTAGTGAAGTCACTGAATACCATTCTTACCATAACTGCCAACTGGGCTGTTCTTTTGTATCTGTTGACTCGTCAAATTGTAATGAGACCCAGTCACATATTTCCAAGTCACTCTTTATCTGAATTTGCATGTCAGTTGAAATAGCATGTATTCTTCTTGAAACAGTGTTATTTGATAGCTGTAGTTTTTTTTATTGCTGACATAATCTCATTCTTGTTGGAAAATCCATCAAATAAGCTATCACCGCCGATCAGAATGCTTCTTTTAATAACTCTCCATCTAGGAATATTTTTTTCTTCTTTGCAAGAAAGTGGGAAATTTTGAAAGAAGCTATAGTGGCATATTTAGATTTTACCACGTTTCTAGTGAAAACCGACTGCTGGTTAGATAGACTCGCTTTTAGTTGCTTTATTTTCTGTTTTCTAATTTCAGATTTAAGTGGGTAGCTATTATCAAAAGACTTATGATTAGATTGGAAATAACATTCAACATTATGTGTTTTTTATACTGCAACAATACTGGCTACAGATTATGACCATAACAAAGGAAGGATCCCGTTAAAAGGGACACAGCAATCAAAATGAACCTGTATCATATTTCAAAGATTAAAAAAAACTTAGTAATATTATTTTTTTAAATGAACTAAAGTATGGTTCTCTAAGCCTGTTGACTGAGTACCACAACTTTTTATTGAACGTTTCATTGTAAATGCAAAATACACACACATCCACACCACAAACATACACGTACACAGATACACACACACACCACATACGCATGTAATTACAAACATACTACCCACACACATACCACATACTCACATCCACGCAAGCAGACACATATCATATATTGCACACACATACACATGCCACATATACACATACAAGCACGTCTGCATTTGTATATGTATATGTATATGCCTGTGTGTGAAACATCATTCAATGAAAAGTGCCACAGATGGCTGCTGATCTGCCATTATCCTCTTTTTCTTTCGCTTTATCCTCTCTTTCTATTCTTTGTAGACACTGCGCAACACACCGATAGTCTGCAATATGCAAAGTCAATACACTTTGCAGCATAAGTATCAGAACTATATTTCAATATGTTTAGCTTTTTTTTGGCTTTCTTTTTTCATGTATTGTTTAGCTTCAGTCAGGTTTTTAATCTGGCAAATTTGTCATGGCCTTAAAAAGAGGGGTAGGGGTGAGGGTGGGGGTACAGGAGAAACCAAATGGGAAAAGTCGTGGCACAAAGAGTTCAAATGTTATCAGAAAAATAATTTTTTAAAAAATAATGGTAACCAGTCTGTGTGGGTCACATGCAAAAGTGTTGGCAGGTACCAGGTACCAGGGTGCCTGCAGGCACAGGGTTGGCGACCTCTGTTCTATAGTATATATACAAATGATAAATATATAGCTACTAGTGTAGTGCCATTAAAAATGATGGGATTATTTATATATGGATTAAATTCTCCAGGGATTTATCTTCTGAAAATGTAAACACTTAAACTTTAAAGCAATGGTTGTCTTGTTAAAATAAAATGTAATTCAAATTCAAAGAAAATGTTAAAATTAGTTTTTGCTGTTTTAAATGATTTTAATGCATCAATATTATTTGATAAAAAAAATATAAATGACTAAGCCAAATAATTAAAAACATTAAATAAAAAATGAAACAGCTTAGTATTTCCAAGTTAATTTTACCCAATGTTCAAACAGCAGACAGTGGTGTAATGGACACATCATTTGCCTGCCTGGTCAGATGTATGAATGACAGGGTTTTCTTAATTAGAAACCATCAACCAAAACTGTCAACATAGGTT
>VCCN01006924.1:3648663-3658879 GCA_006491835.1 Architeuthis dux
GACGGTTTCTATTGAGTGACTAACCAAACCTGTTTTATATTTCTGTGTGCTTTAGCATGACTATTCATGAAAAACCAACAAACCAAAAAAGTTAAATGGGCTTTTATATCATAAGATTCTGTTTTCAGCAATCACAAATTCTTACTGTTTAGACCAGTGGTTCTCAAACAGTGAGCTCCAAGAAGTAGCTAGGTGCACCCCAAGGCAACTGAGAAGTAAAAAAATATACATATATAAAATAGTGCGTAACTGTTAAATATGTAATTCTCCCATCCAAAATTGACAAATTACATACACATCCACAATCCAAGTATAAAGTGCTCGTTTTTCTCATTTTATAATTGACTATTTAATTTTGGGCTACTTATTGTTTCATATTTTTTTCTTCATTGGCGTCTATTAAATGGGCTACTTTGGGCTTTAAATTTACTTCTTTATGAATTTAGGGAAACTTTATTTAACCCCCGCTCCCTATTTTGGCTCAGATTTTGGTACAAAATTATTTGTGTTATACACAAAGAAATACGGTATGTAGTTTTTAAAATAGTTATCTTTACTTTCCATGTGAAGTGTGCCCCGTGATTTTTACTTGATTCCTAGATGGTTTGAGAACAAGTGGTTTAGACAGATTTTAGAGCAACTATTTAAATTTTTTCATAAAAAATTATGTTTTAACAGTGTATGAGAGACAGTGTTATTCATACAGCAAAGTAGTCTCTTTAAAGTGAATCAATTTTGGTTTTCTGGGTTATTAGTGAATCTGATAAAACCACTACAATCTGAAATTAATTCCACATTTATCCAAATATCAATCAAGTGGTGCAATCATTCCATGTTGACTAGCAATCATCATCATGTTCATCTTTCATGGTCGAAGTGGTGCAGCAGCTGCGGTAGAATGCTGGGTCAGGAGTCACGACTTGTGCTTGACTTAGATCGTAGTGGGGGCAAGTTTCGCACATTATCAGCCTCACCCTCTCGTCTCTGCTTGCCTGGGTCCAGCAGAAATATATAGTCAGGATGGCTGGAAACAGAGTAGGATGCAGTGGATGACCAGGGCCTTCTGCAAGTCACAACATGCTCTTCGCGCTCCACAACACATTGTGAACATTAAGGGGACCCCACTCCCGGGTATGAAATCAGAGTTGTCTGTCTCCTAGACAGGTTGCCAACCATGGCTAAAGAGCCCAGTTTTCACTGCTATTTACCCATAGCTGGGAGTAGAGTTTGAACTCGGCTTGCTGATTCCATTCTCTGTGCCGCTAACCATTAGGCCAAGCACACTGCAGTTATTGACTAGCAATAATAGCAATGATATTTCTTTCATTAAGTAAAAAAGATTTCACAAAACTGACCCCAGGAAAAGGAAGTGGGAGATAAGACTTTAGTAAATTTTACAAAGAAATTTGTATTATTTTGTATAGGTTTCAATAGGATTTAAACATTTTCAGTGGCGTCACTACGATTGGTGTCACCCAGTGTGGTAACTCATGGTGTCACCTTCCTGAACCTCCACCTGTACCAGACTATACTGAATTCTTAGTAATGCGTTTGGACTAATGCTACTTGTAAATCACAATTCCTGTATATTAATAAATGTAATGGCAATAAATGGCCTCTGTTCCGTCTCTACAATGGAACATCCCCTCGGGCACATGCTCCCTGGTCTTGGAATCAGAGTTGACTATCTCCTAGACTGGTTGCCTTCGCAAGGCTAGAGAGCCCAATCTGCCCTGCTATTTTACCCATAACTGGGGGAATTTTGTCCTATGAAGAGTTCTCTACGCTCTTTGCTGGTACCAGGAATCGAACCCGCAACCTTCTGCACGTGAGGCAGACATGCTAAACATTACACCATCTGAGCGGACAATGGCAATAGTAGTGACATAAACAACTAGCAAAATTAAAATTACACTTTTTAATTACAATATCATACATACAGCCTAAATGTATCTACGTTTATATAGTTTCATGTGGTAAAAGCAAAAATTCTGTAAGAAAACAAAAGAATTTGCAGTAAAAACATTTAAGAACTACATCAAAATTATGTTCATTTTAATGTCAAACTTGTGAGAAAACCCCTAGTGACGCCACTGGACATTTTCAACATTTAAATAGTTTTCAATTAGATTTAAACATTTTGTCAAACTCTAGTCCATGTACAATGAGAACAATCCTCACAAAATGTAGGGTGATTTGAAACCACAGCCAAATGATAGGTACACTGGGGTCTTATGAACTGTAATAAAATATATAAAAAAAAAATTATATATGCAATACAAAAGTTGAAGTAATCATCTTCAGTCGAAATAGAAGTAGGAGTGGAGTTTGACCTTGCAGCAGCCAGGCTTGTTCACTTTTATTTTCATTGTAAATACTTTGGGTTTATGATATGCCTTCTGTCCTTTATGTCTTTATATACTACAAAGCTTCATTGAGTGGGGAGAAAGTAATTGCAGATTGTGATCTTATTGGATGTGAAAAACTTACCCCATGCTTAGATATTTTGCTCCTTGGTTCAAATTTTGACAAGTTAAAAGAATCTGTCTTTCTCAGTTGAGCAGCTACATACTGCCTGCCACGAATCAGAAAGTAAAAGTCTTTGAGACTAAAGCCCTGACACTATAACAGCGACACAACAAACAAAGCAGTGGTTCTCAATGTATATGCCACGGCACAATAGAGTTCCGCAACTATCTCCTAAGTGTGCCGCATAAATCTTTCCAAATATGCAAAGATGTATTTTGAGCCTTGAACAAGTTCAGTATGGGTATTATGTTTGTCACACTTCCACCACGGAATTGGCAATCTAGTAGTTTTATCACTAGATTTTGTGTGATCTGAATCTTTTTAGCGACAGATGAAATGAAATAAATGATGAGTATGTATGCTGATATAAAAGGTTTGTTCATGGACTACTGATATGTTTTTTGTCTAATTCATTTCATTTTACAGTTGGTGTCCCGAGCAAATCAAATATTTCTTAGTGTGCTGTCATACAATAAAGTTTGAGAACCACCGCAACAAAGACAAGATGTAACAGAACGGAGGCTGAAGTTGGCATAATGATTGTAGTAGCAGCAGTAAAAAGACAACAGAGACGTTTCCACTTGATGGCTCTGTGCCAGTGATTGGACAGCGTATCAGTTACGATTCATTGATTAGAATGATTAGCCTTCTTTGTGTACAGTTTGAGACAGGAACCACCTGATGTAGGTGCAGTACGCAAAAGTGGAGGGTCTGGATTGGGATTTTTGTAAAAGCTATGAGGGGTTCAAGTACTTTTCTGCACCTTTATAGAGAGTTCCAATGTTAAAACACTTGTCTTGCCAAAAAAATGATTCCCATAATGGATAATATGCAACCGCATTCATCGTTTAGTGTTAATATTTAATAATTATTCATTAATACTCAGTTTTCCAGCTGGCCTTTTTCCAAAGGATAAGATATTTTTATGTGGATGAGTATATAAATATATATATTTTTTTTTTGCATTAAACAAAAAACTGAATTAGAGGAAAAGCATTGTTGTTAACAGTAAATAAAGTTTTTTTTAAAAATATACGTTTATAGTAGACAATTCACAGGGCCGGATTCAGCCTGTTCAGTTGACCATCTTCCAAAATTGGGGAGGGGGGGCTCTGCGGGTATGCTCCCCCAGATAATTTTGAAAATTATGTATCCAAGATTGGTTAAACAGTATAAATAAAGATTTTCAGAAAAATTCAGAAGACCTTGGAAAACCCCCTGGATTCGCCCTCGATTCAAGAGTGTACAGGCCTGGGTTTATTATAATCAGAAATAAGACAGATTGTAGCCATATGGTACAATCTACCTATATAAACTGTAACTGTAAGTAACAAATCTCAAAATGAGTTGATTCCAGCTTTAAAACATTCTAGTTTCCTTTAAATATTTTAAACAAGACTAATAGAAAACAGGTCTGATTAGTCACTCACTAGAAACTGTCACATGACCAATGTCTTTTGGCAGAAAGCCATATTGGTGGTGATCAATTAAAAAATCGGAAAAAAAGGGAATCAGTGAATAAGTTACTTCTCTCTCCCTTTGTTGGGCAATGATCACTAAAAGTCTGAATTTTCTAAAAACAAGTGTGAATGCTGCCGGACACAAACTAAGGGATCAATTTAGAATAAACTTAGATTGCAACTGAACCCCCCACTAAAAACCTATTCAGGGGGAGAATTTTTTTGTAACCCCCTCCCCCAAAAAAACGTTTTATTTCTAGACAGGATAAGGAGTAAATGCTTAAATTTTCAGCCCTCTAGCTCCATTGGCGCGGCATGTACACATGATACATACATAGCCAGCCAGACCAACTTAAAAGCTGAAGAAACCTATCTTGACAGTTTTGGTTGACAGTTTCTAAAATACATTACATACATAACAAAATCACCAAATAACATCACTTAGAAACAAAATTCTTCTGTAACTACTTTTAACCCTGTTGACTAATTTCTTCCTTACTACCTAGTTTTACTGCAAACTTACAAAATATCCCAGGGTTTAGCTCCACCCTATCTAAGTGAGATTCTCCATGAAAATTCCCTCTTTTAGACACCGATTTAATGTTGTTCATAGGTGCATGGTTTTTAACCATCTGCCTTTAAAACTCCCTTTCATACCATCTCTGCCACCTGGAATTGACTGAGACATTAAAAGAAATGGAAAAAAAACACCCCACTAAACTCACCTCTTTGCCTAGTCATACCTGTTATTGTAATGTCTGTAATAAACCCAAGCCCAGAGGCGTAGCTGGAGATTTAGGGGTTCAGGGGGATTGGCTCTTTGAGGGGCTCCTCTCTCCAACATTTAGTGCAGTGGTTCCAACCTGGGGGCTGCGGACCTCTGAGACTCCACAAAGGTATTACAGGAGGTCTGTGAGCTTGTTGAGTGGGCAGTCCTTTCAAAAGAAGTGACATAGCTAAAGATTTGAGGGACTTAGCTCCTTGTGGGGTCCCCCCTCCAACATTTAGTGAGATTTGTCATTGTATAATGTTAGTAGAAATGCAGTAGGGGAACTACTATTCTTAAAGCTTTAGCCCAAGCCTCTAAAAGAAAGCATTTATTATATGAATGTTCCTTTTACCAAGATGGTGGACAGATCTCCAAATAACATTGAATTTAAGAGCACTGACAGAAAAGAGGTGAGTGCAGAGTGAAAGTATGCAATATATCTTATTATTCACTGTATAGTGAATAATATAAGAGAATGCAACCCCTACTTGCATTTTAGAACATTTTATTTTAGTGTAAAAAAAAAAGTATACAATTTGTATATACAAGCACACATCATAACAATCATATTTACACAATATCTTAAACCTTTGCGGTGGTGTAATAAACATCATAATTCTTCTTAAAATAATTTGCATCTGTTGGTAGCACTACATATTCCGGTAATCTATTACATAGTCCTACCACTCTATTGTAAAAAAAGAATTTTCTGATATTCAATCTACTTCTATTTGCTTCTACCTTATATGTGTCGCCTCTCAATCCATTGTACCCCCTTCTAGTAAAAAATACATTAGGGTTTACTACTTCTAAACCATGCATAATCTTAAACATTTCTATTAAGTCCCTCTGATCTCTCCTATTTTCTAACAATCTAGCATCTTTCATTCCATATTTATCTTTTTATGCACAGTAGATCAAGAAATTCAGGTCTAATTTGTTTAGCATCAATTCCAACACTATGCACTTAGAACAACAAGATGCAAATCACATTCACTCTATAAATCTATTTGCCAAGTTTCATATCAAACTGTTGATACAGTCGCAAAGGGCTGGTTACAACTCTCTTCTGTTACGCTGTACCTGTTGCTAGAGAGAAGAATCAGAAGGGATTTAATTGAGACTTTCAAAATAATTAATGGAATTTCTAAATATGGTACACCATTCTTTAATATCTCTCTCGAACTGGAAATCTATTGACAAGACAGATTGCAAAAACTAAAACTACTAAACAATTAGATTTTTTTTCTAATAGAGTAATATATTTTTGGAATAAGCTGCCTAATGTTAAAGATAGCAATAGTGTACAAAGTTTTAAAAATAATTTAGATAACTTTAAAAATTATGGAAAAAAAATATGAGATTACAAGGACATTTTTTGAACCTCTCATGAGATTTTCAAGAGAGTTTGATCTGTGAATTGTGCTAAATTGTAGATGTTTGTATTTATGTACATTTGAATATGTTTCTTTATAGATTTTGTATTTATTTAGAAGTTTATGTGTAAATATTGTGTATAATTAAGATGATAATAATAATAATAGTAATAAAACCTACTTGGATGTAGGTACTGTTCAGGAGTAATAACCAGATTTTCATGAGACACATATATAACTGAGGAGGTGCTGCCAGTGGCCAAATGGTTAGATGCATGGAAAATGGATATTGGCGAGCCGAGTTCAAACTCTGACTGAGACAATCTGTGTTCACTTCACACTAATGTCCTTGGGAAAGGCAGGAATACATTTCTTCTCCTCCCAGCCAGCGTTGCCAACTCAAAAAATATTTTCACGTTAGTTTGACTGCCAAAAAGCGCTAACTTTTTTTAAATAGTCAAAAATGGCTAAAAACCAACAAAAAGATGCTAAAAGTGGTAAAAAATAGCCAGAAAATGGCCAAAATGTTTTAGCTGCAAACAAGCTAATTTAGCGCTTTTTGCTTTGCCAAAATAAGAAACGCACTGAATCTAGCGCAAACCACACTAAATTGGCAACACTGCTCTCAGTTATGGGTAAATAGCGGGTGAAGCGACTGACGTCACTTCAGGTGCTTGTCGCCTTTAAGTCAATTTATGTCGCAAACCTCAGAGAACTTCAAAGGCTGGCCCGAAACAGAGGAGCATGAAGAAAACTTGAGGTATATGATGCCTGGACAGAGACGGCTCAGTGTAAAGGCAATATTTAATTCATATATAATCAAACTAATTTTTTTCTTGGCTCTGGAAAAGCTGAAAATTGCTGATGGCTTGCCCTAAATATTGCATATAAATATTTATAAATACTTGAAGTGATAAATAGAGATTACTTAAACAGCCAATCCAATTGGCAAGTTGGTAGAAACACCTCTCTTTTGCACACCACCTAACAATAAGATTTATTAACCCCTTAATGTAATAAGAGTTTTGTTCCCGAGTGTAATTTTCTGATTTCTTGTGTGTAAAAAGTATAGAAAATGGCTATTATTCCCTTCAAACTTTGCTTTTGTGGCCAGGATAATGATATTCAAATGTATTTTGGCAGATAAGATGATGCTTGAAGTATCCAAAAAACACCCAAAAATGGGGACATCCTATATTCCAGTGACTAAACAGTGAGCTAAAACCATGAAATTCAGAGTGAAATTGGGGTCATGTCTTATCTGAAAGTTGCCTTATCCTCCGAATTATACAGTAATTGTTTTTTTAGTTTATGTGATTAAAAGTGTTCAAATTTGTCCTTTGTCCAATTGAAAATAAGTAGATTTCAAATTAACAGTGTCCTGGTCACAATCCTGGTTCAAAGCTTGAAGTGAATAATTTACATTTTCTATACTTTTTAGCCACGATCAATCAGAAAATAACACTTATTACCCAGGAAAAAAAAAAAAAAAAAAAAAAAAAAATGTTGAACTATATATATAGCCGTTTTTTATATTTTCTTTTCAGAACATCACAAGTTAATTCGTTTTATAAAATAACTTGATTATGAACTGAACCAAAAATATCTGGGCATCCTGTTACATTTTAGAGCAAGAATAAGTCTATCTTGAACTTCTTATGTCCAGCAGCACCAATTTTCGAGATCAGTGGCAACAACCAGGGTTTTCTGAGCTAGATGTGGAGTTTTTATGGCTGTTATAAAGTGGAAAAAAATTCTTCTCCACTTGCTAGCAAAGATTTTAGGCATATAAATAAATATATTAGCATAAAATATATTATTGAGCTTAGCTTAGTACCGCACATGACTAAATGTGTGTGGGAGGATAATTGATGTAGGAAGATTGGGTTACACCAATCATCCAAGTGAGGAGGATATGCCAGCCTTGAATATCCCCAGAAAAAAGTTGAGATGAATTACCTCATATGCATAAAACAAAATGGCCACCAACTCACACCAAAAGAAAATCCAGAATTTCATATCTCGTCTCCCAATTGACTGAGTACTGAGGCTAAAATCATGGTTTTCAGACATGAGGAATTCAAAAATACACTTTATTTTATCATAAAAGTAAAAAAAGTTCAAGTATACTTTATAGGCCAAAGTCTGCTACATACCTAGCTTCACGTTTTTAGCTTTATGAGAGCTGATGAGATTTTCTAATGATATATATATATGTATATACCTCCATCAAGAATTAATTCCACAATCCACAGACTGTGGCCTGTGTACTTGAAATTCCAAGTAAACAGTCCAAAGTTTCATCATGAATTAAATCAACAATCCATAGAATTTGGCCAATATTCATTATAGTTGAAATTCCCTTGGATTTTTTTGGTGTGAGCTGGTGGCAATTTTGTTTTATGCAAATGAGGTAGTTCAACCCAACATCTTTCTTGGGAACATCTTTTTTTGGAAGAGGGCATCCTAAGGAACATTTTGGTACCCTACTCATAGAATCCAGGGTGGGGTGCAGGGTAGGTCCTGCTAGCCACTGGAGTAATTAATTTTTTCCAGGGGAATATTTGTATCTTTTTACAAAATTTTACTTCCTTCACATCTTTACATTTCCAATGAGGTTCCATTACAAACCAGTTCCTACAATCAAGCATTGGCTGTACTACTTATCCCTGCCACTTCTTGAGACTACTAGTTCTCAAACACTAACTCCCTAACACACGTTTCATTAATGTTTGAAAACTAGTATTAAAAAGTGGCAGGGATAGTTTTTGCATCAAAATATTTCATTAATGTGTGGCAGGGATAAAAAGTAGTGCCACTTTTCAAGCCAAAATTTAGATATATATTTTGTAAAGTATTAACTCTTTCTTCCCTGATAACGCCTCCAGGCGTGATAATAATTTTCACTCATGCCCTGATCATGTGTAGAAGTGTGATCTCATATTTGCATTATTTCCCGGGCAACAAAAAAAAGATTACTAAAAAAAACATGTTTGAATTTAAATCATACACAGATTTAAAATCATAAAAATGCCAATCAATCAATCAATAATAATACCTTTTTCAATGAGTTTTTCATGATTTTGTTTCACTAGACTTGGAAGTGATATATTGGGAATAATCACTGAAAATTTAGTAAGCGTACATTTAATATTATAGCGACAGGCTGTTAAATTATTTTAAGGGCACACAGGCACATTGTTAGAGCAGGCAGTCAGGGAAGTAATCAAACATGGCTGTCAGGGAGGAAAGAGTTAAGGTGCAGCCCCTCATTAAAAAACTGAATAAAATATATTTTGGGGTTTTAGACAAAGATGTGATTCAAACCATATGCAGCAAAATATTTTAATAGAGATATTTCTATTTCTGATTGGAAGCAGTTTTACTTCATCTTGTGATGTTTTAATGAGTGTTCTGGAATATGTAAATCATTAATTTACTGTGACAGATCATCTACCACCTGGACCCATAGGCGGAGCTTTAGTGAGACCCACCCCCACCTTGTCCCCTGCCCAACCATTTAAACCGTTGAATAGAATAAAGTGATGTCAAGTCATGTTAAATAACTTATATTGTTGTCCTATGCATAATGCACTACATGTAAAAAAAATCATAGTTATACGTATAAATCAATTACAGCCATTTTATTCATTTATCTTTCTGAAATATCTCACTGGTACACACAATTAAACCATTTTTTTGTACACGCAATTAAAAAAGATTTTTGCTCACGGGCTCCTAGGCAGTTTTACTTCCTTGTGATGTTATAGCTAATGAGTGTTCTTGAATATGTAAATCATTATCTACTCAGCCTAATGGTTAATCTGCGACTGACTTTGTACACCGAAGGTTGCTCTTCATACTGAAAGCCTACTCAGCCTAATGGTTAATCCGCCACTGACTTTGTACACCAAAAGTAAGTAAGTAAAGCTCCCGTCGCTTAAGAGATAACTCCCAATGGAGTATACACCCGGTAACGAAGACCCGGTTTCTGTTGCATGAGTCAGCTTAGCGATCCTTGCAAGTCGTAAGTCTGGTTGAGCCCAGGACTTTATTCTTACAAGTTTTTATGACCATCCCCT
>VCCN01006924.1:3664106-3677707 GCA_006491835.1 Architeuthis dux
AACATGGCATGATGCCAAAAGACATTGGTTATGTGACAGTTTCTATTGAGTTACTAACCAGATCTGGGTTTTTTTCTCTCTGGTTTATTTTGTGAACAACACAGCAGCAAAACATGCAGTGATCTTAACATCAAAGAGGACCTTCTCATATTTCACTGAACAGAAAAGAATTGTACTGTAAAAGAACTGTATCAACCTCAACACAAAAGGCTTTGTTTATCAATTCCGATTATCCAGAATCTTTGATTCCATCTTTTGTCTGCTTTGGTAAAAGCGGATCTGACAAAATAAAATTACCAAACTATAATTACCCAACATATAATTTATGAATGAAATTATGTTTTTATGTTTGCGTTTGTGTATATTTGCTACAAGAGAGTCAAAATAAAATAGAGATAAAAAGAGAAGGAAATAGTTTGAGTACAAGACACATACATTTGTAGTGTAGCAGAAAGTGCCTGATCTTTCAAGCCATTGACTTCACCTTTATAACCATACATAGCCAGCTAAACTCTCTTAAAAACTGAAGATACCTATGGTGAAAGTTTTGCTTGGAGGTTTCTAATAAATTCCTTATTATTTTTTCTTTTATTTAAACTATTATTTTTTTGTTAACCCCACTCCTCAGAAAAAAAAAAAAAGGAAAAAAAAATCACTAAAAAAACCCAACAAAAAACGTTTTTTCTAGACATAGTAAAGGTTTAAATTTTCAGCTCTCTAACTCCATTGGTGCAGCCTGTATGTGTGTTACATACATAACCAGCCAGACTCGCTTAAAAACTGAAAATATCTATGTTGAGAGTTTTGGTGACAGTTTTAGTTGACGGTTTCTAATGAATTACTTATTATTTTTTTCTCTTATTTAAACACTATTATTTTTTCATTAACCACACTCCAAAGAAAAAAAAAGAAAAAAAAAAATTACTGAAAAAAAAAAAAACCAACAAGAAAACGTTTTTTCTAGACATAGTAAATGTTTAAATTTTCAGCTCTCTAACTCCATTGGTGCAGCCTGTATGCGCAATACATACATAGCCAGCCAGACTCGCTTAAAATTTAGGCAGCCATGGGCAGAGGTCACAGATTTGACCCCCCACAGGGGGTGAAAGATAAACAGGATATCAACTGCAAGGTGTCCAGGACTGGAAACAGGTGTTCAGGGATCGTAGGCCGGATATTAACTTGCCTGCAGGTGGTGGCTGGAAAACAAGCGTGGGCGTTTGAACCCCATAAAAGAAGATGGAGAGACAGAAGACGCCATTGGAGACAAGCACAGAGACAGACAGCAGCTGGGCTTGGGAGCACGGGGCCAGTTCCCCTGTTGGGAACAGTCTGTCGGCTATCGTTACCTCTCCACCAGTCTTCATTCTCTGCCATGACACAATGTATCTTATGAAATAAAAATATATCCTCATATTTTTATAAACAAATTTCAAGTCTTCCTTTTTCTCCAAGTTCAGGATTTTCCTCATGCGGGCCAATATGGTTATACCACACCTATGACAGTTTCTTTTAAGTTCCTTATTATTCTTTCTTTTATAACCACCCTATTGTCTCGTCATAATTATAACCCTCTTTCTGCTGTTAATATACAAAGTCTGTCCAGAAAGTATCCAGCCATCTTGAATATCTCGAGAACCAATTGCGTGGCAACATTGCCTTATGTAAGCTATTTTTTCATTTATATTGAATGCCTGAATACTCTCCAGACAGACCTCGTATATTTATTTTTTAAAAAGCATTTGTACTACTATCATTATTATATACTCATTGAGCAACCCCACAGGAGAGTGTCTGTTCACACATGCGCAGTAAAGTCCTCTCTGATCAAGGCTGTGCAACTGGTTCTCGTGATATTCAAAATGATCCAATACTTTCCAGAGAGACCTTGTATATTAATCATTAAAGAACCTTCCCCAGCCTTATTTTCATCATACATTTGCAATCCTCATTTGTCAGAAAACCATGCATAGAATTTTGGAACCTCTGAACCTACAATCCAATGTCCTAACCGTTGAGCTACATAAGGAAGTATAGGATGTGGTGTCCTTAGCTGAAATTTATGTTTACAAAACAGATCAAATTAATATCCATGTGGTGCAGTGTTGCAAATCGTCGAGATCAATAATGTTTAAATGCAGTCAATGCATCCGTATTTCTCCCCACTTGGGAAGAAGGCTAGACATAAACAGATCAGAAATAGTAGTCCATTTGACGTAAGCAACTGAGCAGCTCATATAAATATGATCTTTGCATAAACATATGCCAAAATTGGCTATAACCTTTCCTCTACTTTCTCCATTGGTTCCAAAAGCTATATAAATATTAGTTCACCTACTGCATTTCTACTGTCAAATCTCACTAAATGTTGGCGGGGGACCCCTAAAGGAGCTCTGTTTCCCTCAGGCCCCCCCAAATATCTAGCTACGCCTCTATTTCTCCTCTTCGAAATTTTAAAAACATATTTAGAAATATTCTGCAAAATCCCTATAAAGTAAATTGTAAAATCTCTGCTCACCATTTTCTTTTTTACACAACCAGTTTTTAAAATGAATTCTGTACGATATAAGATACCGAAGGATTACACAAAATAAAAATGGGATTTTATGGTTTGTTTTTGTTTATTCCTGTAAACTCCTTGTGAAGCATAGGGCCACAACTACACCACGCCAGCGAACAATCTCTGGGGTGATACTGCTGCAATTTCTGTAGTAAATAGGTTTTCTCAAGATGGAGTTGCTGGCTCCATGCCCAACTGTAGTATATTGTACGTTGGTATGTTGAAGATTTTGGAAGTACACATTTTCATTAGTGAATACACAGAAAAATATTACTCATAAAGAATACTTGTTATTAATCACGTGATATTATGAAACAATAACAAACCCGATATAAGTACTTACAAGGACAAGTGTCAGCGAAAGTTGATAAATATAAACAAATGAATTGTTTTTTTTATTTAGCTAGGAATGCAGGATGAGGTGATGTGTCGTTGAAAGATAGGAATGTTGTATAGCCACGGGTCCGTGGGAGTAAAATCCTGGACTTGGAGAAAAAGGAATACTCGAAATATGAGGATATATTTTTATTTCATAAAATACATTGTGTTGTGGCGGAGAATCTCTGAGGGCATCCTGTATATCTCTTTCTTCCGAGGGCGTTCTGTATCACTTTTATTGGGTTTGAACATTCACACTGATTTTCCAGCCTACCATCTGCAGTCAGAGTCAATATCCTGTTTATGACTTTTGTGTCTGTTTCCGGTCCTGGACACCTTGCAGTCGATATCCTGTTTATAACTTTGTCGTCGTCAATATCCTGCTTAACTTTCAACATCTGTGGGGGTCAAATCTGTGACCTTTGCCCCAAAATCCAACAGGTATTCCAGATTGTTTTGGTTAAAAATGCTTGGTGAGGAATACACGAAAATTCAATAAATATTCGATTCTTAGAAAGAATGCAGGATGATGTAACACCATGTGATTTTACACATAGCCAGGTTTAACATGATTTGGGGACATGTTTGGAAACACATCATCAAATAGAGCCAATAAATAAGAGTTCAAATAGAAATCACCAGGGGACACCACAGACATTACCTGGGCCCTGTCTCAGCAGTCAACGAGGGCGACACATGCAACTTGGAGAGTTTAAAAGAGAAGCCCAGCAGCGAACGTGAACTTTGTCAGTTTTGAGTTTGTTTGACAAATCGCGATTCAAAAATAGTATTGCTGAGAGTTATAGCTACAAAGAATGATGGGTATGGTTAGACAATGTGGAAAAAGAAAAAGAGGTAGAAAAGCTTGTTACATCTCAAACATGTTTATTATTACGAGGATAAATCTTTATGCATTTCGTCGCGGCGAGCGACGTCTTCAGAAGAAAGTTGAACATGGCAGAAGTCCTGCAATTATCCGTGTGACCTGCAGCTAGCGATCCTGGATATGTGTGCTGTGGCTGTCATCCATCACATATGTAGTGGCTGAGACTGTTTTGTGTGTTTTTATGCTAAAGATCTCTGGCTTGTATGCGTGTGAGGTGGGAGTTAATTTTCTAGGAGGGGTACAATGTGTGGTGGTGGGGGGAGCTAGGGTGTTTGAGAATCTCTGGACTGAGGGAGTGGCTGAATGTTTAGAAGTTGTAAACTACTGCGAGAAAGATAATAAAGAAGCATTTTTATTATAACTAGAGAATTTGCTTTCCTTGCCTCCTGATTTTACGCTACCAATTGTAAGACTTTGATTTGCAGGTCTTGGACAAAGAAACAGAAATGAAACCAGTCATCTCTCTCAGCCTTATGAAAACCGAATCAGATATGTGATAGACTATATCGAATAGAACCAGGCTCGACAACTGATTTGAATAAAGCCAGATTCGATAAGCGAACCGAATGGAAGGAGTGTCCATATCACTCTTCATCCAGTCTGCAACATATCAAATCCATTGACTGAAAGACCATTAAGCTTAACTTCAACACAACACTCCTATTTACCCGGGCTTAAGTTGGACGGCCTTACCGGGCTAAAGGGCTCCAACTGCCTTCTATTTACCTATACAAAATTCAAAAATAGTATTGATGAGTGTTATAGCTACGAAGAATGTTTACAAGTTGTAAACAGTAGCGTCTGCAAGATTCACGTGTCCTTAAAAGTACAGATGTACCAGAGAGATAACTGCTGCGAGAAAGAAAATAAACAAGCATTTGTATTATAACTACAGAATTTGTTTTCCTTGCCTCCTGATTTTACTCTACCAATTGTAAGAATTTGATTTGCAGGTCCTGAACAAAGAAACAGAAATGAAACCAGTCGTCTCTCTCCCATCATCCCTCTATCCACACAGATCCTCTCAGCCTAATGAAGACCAAAACCAGAGATGTGATAGACTATATTGAATAGAACCAGCCTCGACAACCGATTTGAATAAAGCCAGATTTGATAAGCGAACTGAATGGAAGGAGTGTCCATATCACTCTTCATCCAGTCTACGTATCGAATCCATTGACTGAAAGACCATTAAGCTTATCTTCAATACAACACTCCTATTAACCCAGGCTTAAGTTGGACGGCCTTACAGGGCTAAAGGGCTCCAACTGCACTGCTATTTACCCATAGCTGAGGGGGGAGAAGTGAATTCATGTCTTTCTCAAGCGCAGTAGTGCAAAGTGAATGTAAGCAGGCCAAAACTCAAACTCAGTTTTCTGTGCCAGAAACCCTTACACTACCCTGCACATCCGGGATATTAGGGTAGTAGAGTCTTATTTATTTTCAAAATCTCTTCTTTGCTCTACTAAGCTTTTAAATTTCAAATGCATCGCTGCACATTGCACACACATATACAATGCACATTGACAGGCCAAATGAAGAACACTATTACAGAGAAAGCCACTTATTGTAATCTCTTTGGGACAGGGTCTTTTAGATAAGCAAAGGATATAAACATTGGAACAATTTACATTCATTGTTATGAAATCAAGGAATGGATAATTTTATATCTGACAGAATATGATAATTATAAAGACATTAATTGGGATCCATATCAGCCTGGCATCAGTGTTAGCGATTGATAAACGGGCGGCCCAAATTGTATAAATAAATAAAGAAACAAGCAATGTGCAGGGTATCAAACCTGTGTCCACTCTGGAAGCAACCTATACGCCACTGCACAGGGCTCGTTTCTTTATTTATATGATCTAGGCTGCCCATTTATCAATCACTAACATCAGGCTGATATGGGTTCCCAATTAATAAATGTCTTTATAATTATCATATTAATTATTGTAAAAAATTTAATAATAATTAATCACTGCTACTCACAGCCGACCGGTTTAAACACTGCTGCCAGCATTAAGTTATTCATGTGTTCTGACATTTATATATATTTATGTATCTATATATCTATGTTTCTATGTGTCTATGTGTCTAGACTTCGCCCAGCTCTAACCATTCAAACTTGTAATTTTGCACACACATTGTTTTATTTTTGGTTTTTGAAAATTCCCCTCCAAAATAAGTTTTTAGTGGGGGTTTCAATTTATAATGTAATTTTATGCTAAATTGATCCCTTAGTTTGTGTCCGGCAATGAATTTATGGTTCAAACTACACTGGTAGTATTTTCATCAAGGTAACTTAATTTTACCACCACCACTGCTTAATTTATGAGGTAAAAAAATAGCATACATGGGTGGTGGTGATTCATAATCTCCCTTGGAATGCTAGTTTTTAATTTATTTTAAATAAAGTGTTTGGGACCACTGATTTTGATAACATTATATGATTATGATAAATGGCCTCTGTATAAATTATGCCTGGATGTATATGCATATATTCTAATGGATATTAGCCCATTCAATGACTGATTCAGCCTCGGTAATCCCAGGGGTACACACTAATTCAATATACGATTATTTTTATCAAATATTAATCAAAGGAAAATGGAGCCAATGAAATAGATGAATATAAAATGTTTATTTTCATGTGCAAAAAACATTTCTGATCAATTTTTAAGGGAAAAAAGACAAAGAATATAGAAAAAATAGGTCTGGTTAGTCACCCAATAGAAACCATCACATAACCAATGTCTTTTGGCAATATGCTGTGTTAGAGGTGATCAATTAAAAAATTGGAAAAAGAGGGCGATTGCCTTTTGTTGGGACGTGATCACTAAAAAAAATCTGAATATTCAAAAAACAAGTATGAACACTGCCGGATACAAATTAAAGGACCTTAATCAATTTAGCATAAATTTACATTGTAAATTGAGCCCCCCCCCCTAAAATCTTATTGCCCCCCCCCAAAAGAATTTTTTTCTAGAAATAATAAGGAGTAAGTTTTCAGCCCTTTAGCTCCATTGATGCGGTCTGTATGCATAACACATACATAGCCAGCCATCCAGCCTCACTTAAAAACTGAAGAAACTTATGGTGACAGTTTTGGTTGACGGTTTCTAATAACAAAATTGGGAAATCAGCAGATATCACTATATTTGACGGCATTAGAGACCCCTCCCCCTTTTTTCATTAAAAAAAATGGCTTAACTCTTTATGGGGCAAGTGATTATATATGATCACCTGAGGACCAGTCAGCAACATGCAAATATTGTAGCCACAAAGAGAACATAATCCGCACCAATGTGGTCTGCAAGCTTTGCAAATTACACTTGCGCTTGAACAAAGACAGAAACTATTTTGAGGTATACCACACCCCATTAAATTAGCCAGCACAATAACATTTTTAAATCAACCCGGAGGTGTTATTCTTTTTGTCAATATCAATTTTTTGTATCTATTCATTATATTGAATATTATTCTTTAATTCTATGTTTTATTTAACTTTCTACTTTAATTTTAATTTTTTTATATTTTCCATTTTTGGTTACTTTTTGGGCAAGGCATCATATATGATCACTTCATCAGAGGGGGTTTTCCCCCCATAAACAGAAAGATTTCAGAAAACTTGCAATTGAAAATATCTTGTAATTAGGTCTAGTTTAACATACAAACAGATTGTTTTGATATCTAGAATATTTTTAGCGGTGCCCTATAAAGGGTTAAAAGGTAAACGTAATCTTCGTTGCCCAGTCCCGAATTGGCTAGAACTTGAGGAGGAGTTAAAACAAACTGGGTATTAAATGAGAAGAATTCAGGGAATTGCATTTTTTTCCTAATATTCCCTACTGAAATAAGGGAGACTCATATGCCATCAAATATGGTATCTGGGAAACGTTGATTTAAAATTTTTTTAAAATGTCCATGTCCTTCATTAGTATAAAAGAAAGCAACTGGTGCAAATTCATGCCTTTCTCAAGGGCATTAGTGCCAAGTGAACATAAACAGTCTTGGCCAAAACCGATTCTGTTTTCCGTGCCGGTAACTGTTACACCACTCTGCACCTCTGACTGTGAGTGTAAGTAGTTTAATAAATAATTTTTGTTCTGCTCAATAAATTTCATCTTGTCATTTACCTCTGCCAACAAAGGGAGATTTGTTTATTTGCCTCCCCACGAGGGCAGATTTGACACAAGGTCAGTTTTAGTATGGGGTCCTGCACACATACGTGCCGGCTGTTCTAAAACTCTCCGTATACCCTGCAACTAATGTCACGAGGACATTAGGGCAGGCTCGACATAGTCACAGGACGAATCCTGAACTTTGATCTCAGGACAAATCCTGAGCTCGCTGAACTTGGGTAATGGGACGAATCCCAAGCCATGTTTTTCAGAACTTCCCGACAGAGAGGTATATGTATTCGGTCGAGTCTTTCTGTCTGTCTGTTCACAAGATATCTCCAAAAGTACTTTATGAATTTCATTGAAATTTTGTGAAAGGGTAGGCAATAGGAAAATTGGTCAAATTTGGGGGTGGATCCAGGAATGTTTTTTTGATTGAGAGATACCACTGGAAGGGTGGACAATAGGCTACGGAACAAGTGATTAAATTTTGGACAGATCCATGCACAATTACCTCCACATCCCATATCTCCAAAATGTTATGTCTATCCACACGATATCTCCAAAAGTTCACAATGAATTTCAATGACATTTTGTGGAAGGGTGGGTATTATCCACACCACATAATATTGCCAAATATTCATGTCTGTCCACACGATATCTCCTAAAGTTTTCAAAGAATTTCACTTAAATTCTCTAGCTTTATTACCTGTCCTAGGTAGATATATTCATCGACCTCTTCTAGATTCTCTCCTTCTATATTTATGGCCTTTTTGGGGGACTTTATCGTTAAACATCACCTTTGTCTTTGTTCTGTTTATCTTTAAACCTACTTTTTTGCTTTCCCTATTTAGATCAGTTAACATGTTTTGTAATTCTTTGGATGCTTCCGATGTCATGGAAATGTCATCGGCAAATCTTAAGTGGCTTAATTATTCTCCATCTATGTTTAATCCCATGCATTAATACTGTTCAGTAATTCGATGTTTAGAACGCTTACCTTATAAATTCAGTTCATTCAGTTCAAGTTCATTTGTCATTGAGTGATACAATAATTACTAATTATAACATATAGTCACATACACCATTACCACTGAAGTGAGGTTCATCCTCACTGGGTGTCCTACACTTGTGGCCTTTTGCTGCATTAAGCCTGTATAGTAAACAGGTCTGTTTGTGACTCGATAGAAACTGTCATGTGATCAATGTGTTTTGGCAGTATGCTGTGTTGGGGGTGATCAATTAAAAAATTGTAAAAAGGCGTGATCAATGAATAAGTTACTTCTCTCGGCTTTTGTTGGGCAATGATCACTAAAAAAGTCTGGATTTTCAAAAAAAACAAATGTGAATGCTGCCAGATACAAACTATGGGACCGTTTTAGCATAAACTTACATTGCAAATTGAACCCCCCACTAAAAACCTATAGTAAATTGTTTTCAACGTACAGAAAAGTTTAACCTATTGAAAAGAGTAGAGAGGATAGTGTATGTCAGTGAAATGCTTGCAAGAAATTAGAAATAGGATGACTGTTCCCATGAATAAATAGGTTTGTATGAAGGGAAGCAGGAAATTATTTGACATCTTGGGAGATATTATCTATGTTTTGATAGTTGAATAATTCTGCACGTTTATGTAACTTACTTTCATTTCACCTTTATTATTTTTAGCTTATTTTTAACTTACTATATTTATTCGCCACCCCCCATGAGGGCAAATTCGACACAAGGTTGGGTTTAATGTGGGGCCCACACATGTACATGTGGGTAGAAACAAAAACTGTCTAGTTCCCTTGACACTTCCCTTTGGGATGCCTCAGGCATCAGTGATTGACCCTGCCCCTACACCTTCAAGTGCAATAGGGAGGTACAGCCTGGGGAGCAGGTCTCCTAGAACTAGAGATTAGGATATCTCTCTCACACACTCACTCTCTCCTTTATTTCTCTCAGACATATATTTTTAAAAATATTTTATTATGAGATTCGCTACAATGGAGCACTGTATTTTCAACAAATATGAAAAAACATGCACACACACACACACATAATATATATATATACATACACACAGACAGACACATATATCATATATACACACACATTATATATAGATAGACACACATATCATATATACACACACATTATATATAGATAGACACACATATATACATACACACATATATATATATACACACATATATATATATACACACATATATACATACACATATATATATACACACACACATATATACATACACATATATATATACACACACACATATATACATACACACATATATATACACACACACATATATACACACACACATATATATACACACACACATATATACATACACACACACATATATATACACACATATATATATATACATACACACACACATATATATACACACACACATATATACATACACACACACATATATATACACACATATATATATATACATACACACACACATATATATACATATATATATACACATACACACATATATATACATACATACATATACACACACACACACACACACACACATATATATATATATACAGTACCTGTTATAAGTATTTGAACAGACAGCTATTTTACTTCTAATCACTTGGGTTTAAGAGTTCAAAGCAGGAACATTATGCAAGAAAAAACATTTTTTTACAATCAACATAATAAATTTCTTGAAAATGTTTTTTTTAAAGAATTAAATTGTTAAATGAAAAAAGCAACTTTTTTGTTTCTATCCTTCTGAAATTTTGTTCAGAATTTTTCAAGGAGATTAAAAAATGAACTCGCATTGCTATATTAAAGAGTTACCAAACTAGTAAGTTAATTTTGATCCCCCCCTGCTTAGAATCCGTAATGGCCCCTGCAATCTCAGGGATTGAAAACAGATTTTGTGCTTGTTCAAATAATTTACGAGCAATACTTTTTTCATCATGGATAATTTATACATATAAATGTATTGCTCATAATTATCAAACAGAAAAGAAAAAAACACTAAGGTAACCACTGATTTAAATTGCATTGACAATAATGCAAATACAGATAATAAAGTTCACATTACACACTTTGCTTTTATGAAAAACCTCAAGACGCCATAGCTTTGAACTGTGTCCATGAGCATCTGTGCTTTATCTCTATTTAGTTTGTGCATCTGTTAGCAAGATATGTCCTAAGGTATCAAAAAAGCCTAAGAGGGCTTGTAGGGGTGTTAGCATAAAACTGGTAAACATTATAGAATAATGTTATTTTTTGGATCTGGGAACACTCAAAAGTTTTCCCGTTATAAATTAATGGTAATCACTTCTTTGCTTTACGCCATTTCGGCTTAAGAAACTTTTTTTTTTAACACTAAACCTTTGGATAGTGGGGGAAACCTGTACAGTGTGCATACTTCCTATAAGAGTATAAAAAACAACTAAAATGTTTAGTGGTTGGAACTGTCCGTCGAAATTTTGGGTTTTACTCAATTTTCCAACCTCTAAAACGTAGAAATAGACCCCATAACCATATTCATATCAGATTCGGTTGCAATTTTATGACTATTTCAATATTTTGTCTAAATTAGGTGGTCATCTTGAACGCCATGTTGGTTTTCTTGGGAAGCTCCATTGGGATTCCAGAGGATTTTTAGTATAGTGTTTCTGGTCTTATGTTGCAACTATCCTGCAAACATCACCTTGTTTAAATTAAGTTTAATGTTTGGACCTAATGCTCCTGGACTATAAATTATCTTCCATTAATAACTTAAACTTTGCTTTTTACAAATATTTCGACGGACAGCTTGTTTAAATTAATTTTAACGTTGACCATAGTATTTATGCTAAGGTTCTTGGACTGTGAGTATAACAATGTGCATACAAATGAATTTTAATAACTGGTCATAATTGGATGAAATACATTATTACAAAATAATTTTATTCACGCTTAAGTAACAATAGAGAGAGATACATAACACACTCAAAAGATTAAAGAAAGAAAAGTCAGGTCATTTTCTGCTAAGAATTCAAAAGGGTTCAAGTAATTATCATCTTTTACTTTTTTAATGAACAACCAGATAAGTTTTTATGCAATTTTACATTCACATTACAGTGATATTTTAAATAAATGCTAAATAATGGGCTTTTGAAAAAAAAATGTCAGATTGGAGTTAACTAATGCAGAATCTTACAGTGAAATAAAAAGAGCCAACACTGCACGTTTTACCAAGAAAATAATTTTTCTATGCACAATAAACACAGAAACTGGAACAAAAAAAAGCATCTTTATTTATTTAAATATTTTATCTCCCAGTGACCCAGTCTGTTCTAGATAAAAATGGCACCAGAAAAAAATGGTACAGTAAAAATGGCACAAATGAAAAACTAGGAAAAAATGGTATCATTTAAAACACTAATACCCTAACCCTTAATTCTTGGCCTCTGTATTCATTCGAACATATAATTTAGTGTGAAAAAAAATATACAATTTGTATACACAAGCACACAATCATATTTACACAATATCTAGGGCCTTAAACCTTTGTGTAATAAACATCATAATTCTTAAAATCATTTACATCTATTGATAGCACTACATATTCCGGTAATCTATTCCAAAGTCCTACCACTCTATTGCTAAAAAAGAATTTTCTGATATTCAATCTACTTCTATTTGCTTCTACCATATATGTGTGGCCTCTCAGTCCCTTGTACTCCCTTCTAGTTAAAAATACCTCAGGGTTTACGAATTCTAAACCATGCATAATCTTAAACATTTCTATTAAGTCTCCCAACCCCTCCTATTTTCTAACGATGTTAATGCTATCATTTTTAATCTATCCCCATGACTCTCAAACTGGTCTAATATTTTATCATTATACTCTCCTTTTCTATATACAATGCCAAGCAGATAGTCATTTCCTGTAATGTTTTTCATCCACAGCCATAAGGTATCCTTAACATTCATCTCCCTACACAATTCTACATCAATATGATCCCTTACCAGTATTATTACACCACCTCTATCTTTCCTATACATCTTAAAACCAGGTATGTACACAATACGTTCGTCTGTGTTACCCTTTAACCAAGTTTCAGTTCAAAATATAATGTCCAGTTCAAGTTCTTTAACACGCAGTCTAAATTAATCAATTTTTTTCATTAGACTTTCAAAGTGCGTAGCCATGCATTTAATAGTGTCAGTTTTTTTTTAGACCATTAGCGTTTTAATTAAATGTGCCATTTTCCTTAGTTTTTCATTTGTGCCATTTTTACCGGGCACAGATTTTTTTTGCTCATTTCTCTATTTTTAAGTTCCATATTAAAAGTGAATCGGATGAAAAAAATGGGTTCAATAAAGATTAATGACCCTCCAACAAGGCTAAATGGACAATACTGGTCATAAAGGCAATAAAAGCTCTAATTCTATTACTAGACTATTCTTTTAGTTCAGTTGAGTTCTGAAAAACAAAGGCTTCCTTCTTTCCTTTCTATGTTATTAAACCAAGGCGAGAAAAAAAAACGATTACAAGTCACAACAAGATCTCTTTTCACTAATTGCATAAACACAAGACTTCCTAACATACCTACTACTATCTATGCAATTTTCTACCTGGTAAAACCAAATGGGTAATCAGTTTAGAACCTTGTG
>VCCN01006924.1:3689104-3705012 GCA_006491835.1 Architeuthis dux
TTGGAGGGGAAAGCCACTTTCTGGCCCAAAACCAACAAACTGATTCTTGAGAAATCAATTAATACTCAAACATATTGTTTTTATTCATATATTAATCATCACTACCCACAACAGACCAGTTTAAACAGTGTTGCTCGGTTTAGGTTATTCATGTGTTCTGATATTTATATGTATCTATGTATCTATCTATGTATCCAGACTTCGCCCAAACCTAACCATTCATTTTGCACACACTCCCCTCAATGAGTAGATTCTACCCCCAAAATAGGTTTTTAGTGGAGGGTTCAATTTACAATGTAAGTTCATGCCAAATTGATCCCTTAGTTAGTGTCCAGCAGCATTCTCACTTGTTTTTGGAAAATTTGTTTAATTTTTCGAGGTAAAAAGAAGCATATATGGGTGGTGGTGATTCATAATTTCCCTTGGAATTCTAGTTCTTTTTTTCTCTTTATTATTATGTTTAAAAAATCCTCAATTATTACCATATTGCAAGAAAGATTTCTGTATATTGACTTTTCATTGAGTCATAAGGTTGATCACCCCCAACACAGCTCATATAGGTGGCAGTGATTCATAATTTCCCTTGGAATGCTAGTTTTTCATATAGAGTATATTCACTGATTTCTTTTGATCTCTCTCTCTCTCTCTCTCTCTCTCTCTCTCTCTCTCTTTATGTGCCATGTCCCTTCAGGACTTCAGGACATGGGCGATCATGGTTCTCCACAGTTTCCTTTCTTTTGTTATTTTCAACAATTCTTGCTCCTTTACGCTTTCTGGTACTCGTTCTGCCATCCATTTGCTCAAACCTTTCAAGTAGGTTACCCACTGCCTACATCTGCTTCTATTGCCTTTGATGCAGCCTGTGATTGGCTATATCAAAAGTGGAAACATTTCTTTTTAGAAAAGCAGCTATATATATTTCCCTAGTAACATTTTAAATGCTTTAAGACTGTAAGACTTATATAAATATAAACTTATATAAATATGAAACTTTCTATATTTTTTCAGCAACATCTGTAGTGTTTAAAGTACAAAGCTTTCTAGACTATATATACAGTGAGGCGAAACAAGTATTTGGACACTTATAAAATATTCATTTAATATACTTCTGATGCTCACATTTACTTTAAATTCACGCAGGTGATGTATTTAGATATAAAATTAAGAATTAATAAGAAAAAAATACATATTTCCAAATATACAATGCAGAATAAAATATAAACAAAAGTGATGGTGGAAAAAGGTATTTGGACACTATTAAAAATTCATCATAAAAATATTATTTGAGAAGGAATGCAGGTCTAGACCTTTCTGTACCGGCATAGAAACTTTTGGAATGTTCCAGCAATACTTAACAAAGGTATGACTTCATCACAGTCATCATTCACTACTTTTACCTTCTTGAAACGAGGCAGTCATGGTTAAAGTAAATGAGCTCTTAAAGGAGCTCTCAACTGAACCAAAAAACTACAGCTAACTATATACTAAGACTCCAATAGAAATTATTGATAAAAATTGTATATTTACTTTTATTACACCTATCAAATTAATCCGCTATCGTATATTTGTATTGGTTAAATTGTAAAAATCGGCCAGATCTAGCCAAAAAATGACTAATTTGGAAACTCTGATCCCATACTCTCCCTCCTCCTTCCATTCATCTTCGCTTTGCAAGCAGCTGGCACATTTCTTTCTTTTTCCAACTCCTTCAATAAAGTACCTACCCAGACTGCAGGTCAGGCACATGTTTCTTTGATCTTTATGATCGATGAGAGATCCAGATGGTACCGGTTATTTTTATTTTTTACCCTTTAAGGGGTCAAAATTGATGGGGAACTTTTTTCCCCTCCAAGGGGTTAAAAGTGAAGTGAAACCCCCCAACCACCCTTATGGGGTCAAAAATGAAGGGAAACTTTTAAGGGGTCAAAAGTCAAAAGTGAAGGGAAACTTTTAAGGGGTCAAAAGTGAAGGGAAACTTTTTTACCCTTTAAGGGGTCAAAAGTCATGGGAAACTTTTTCTCCCTCCAATGGGTCAAAGTGAAAAGAAACTGTTTCTTACTAGTCTGAAAGGTTTAGTCCTTTTTTTACTCCTCAAATATTTAACTCGGCATAGATAGGTACTTCAGCTAGTAATACAAATAACTCAATTCAATTGAATCTGAAAAACAGATTAAGCTCTTGAATCTGTCATCGCAAAACTCAAGAACGGCTAGAGCTATGGCCACCAAATTTGCTGTGGTTACTAATGGGACCCCAGAACAGGGTTTTAGCAAGTTAGTTTTTGTAATTCCACCTCAAAATAAGTTTTTAGTAGGGGGTTCGATTTACAATGTAAATTGATGGTAAATCTGTGCTTTAGTATGAGTCCAACAGCGTTCATGCTTACCTAATGATTTACTATTACTATAATTCCTTAAATGTCTGTCTGTGTTAGCAAAACTCAAGAACAGTCTGAGGTATGGCCACCAAATTTTATGTAGTAACTAATGGGACACCAGAGCAGCTGTTAAGCAAGTTAGTTTTTGAAGATTCCAATACTTCTAGTTTCTAGTAGGAGGTTTGATTTACAATGTAAGTATAATGGTAAATCGTGTCCAGCAGCGTTCATGCTTACCTAAAAATCTACTATTACTTTAAATTCACCAAATGTCTGTCTGTAGATTAGCATAACCCGAGCACAGCTAGAGCTATTAACACCAAATTTGTTAGATACTAATAAGATCCTATTTTTTCATATTAGTCTTTAAAAAATCAGAAAAAATGATAATGAGGGGGCCTGCGTTTGCGTTCCCCCTCAATAATAATGATCTGATTTCTATGTATCTATCCATATATATAGTATTAAAAATTATGATTCTGTTTAACTGTATGTGAACTCTAAGTAGCCAAAATGGTGCATTGTAGCCAGAGGTTTACAATTAAGATACCCCTAAAAAAAAGTGTTGGTCTTTTTCTGCTTATTGTGACACCAAGTCCCAAGTCACACCAAATGCCTGTCTTGCCCACGTTGTGTATTTTTAGATCCAAAGCAAACCTCCAGTGTTTGTTCGAAGCCTCTTAGCTAAGGGGTGCAGCTCCCAAGTAAAATTGAAAGAAAAAGCCGCCTGTTTTTAAAATTAACAATAACAAACAATTTATTTTCTGTGGCTATAATCAGCATCAACTCTTCTCGAATACAAAGCAGGTTATAGAATAATAAGACAACGTAAAGGGTACTTATGGAAACTGCAGTCAGTTGCTGGTTGGTTTCAGGGGATGAATGTTACGGGCAGGCTTGATCTTAGTTTGGTTCCTTCTTCTTCTTCATTTCGGTTGCAGAAACATTTCATGTGTTATGCTCCCAATGGGCGGCTACCTCAGCAACTTCAACTCTCTCTTCCGGTCCTCAGCAACTCTTCAGGACTGTCGCCGCTATTCTCTGAACCAGCCGACCAAAATCTTATATTTATGAGAATCTTTTGGGTAAGGTGTGGGATGAGGATGTCTTGTAGTTTTTAAAATTATAATTATATTCTCTCAATAAGAGGCTTGTTTTATTAGCTTACGTCATACAACCAACGAATCAAATGCATCTCACACACCTATACAGATTGCGAGGGAGTGATTAATTTGAATTAACCAATAAAAAAGATACACCCACGCTTTCCTCCAGAATGAAACATTTCTCAGATAATTTAAATTAAGTTACAGAATTTTTGTTCTCATCATTTCCATTGTTTTGACAATAGCTTCCGTTTTGAACAATGGTTGATGCGCCCCCCCCCCATCAAGGTGGTCAGACAACAATAGGATTTTATGGTTAGGTTAACATCCCCATCTAAGATCCCATCTAGGTGCTAACAACCCCATTTTATAATGAACACCTGTAGCTCACACTGGGATCAACTGTCCCAACAGTCATTAACAATTCATTCTAATCTCCATATCTGTGAGAAATTTGATTCTACACTACTGTTCAAAATTCTATAATAACTATAAACATATTAGTCAACCACATAGTACTTTAACTAATAAAGTTGAAAATAAAACAATCTTATTTTTCTGTTTACTTCAAAATTTGTATTTATATTTTTAAGTACATTTTTCAGATAATTACATGTTTATACAGTTGTGTATTTCTTTGGATTTGGAAAAACTTTGTTTAATCCTTAATATATTAAAAATTTTCTGACAAATTAAATGATTATTTAACCCTTTCAAAACTAACCTATTAAGGTGCTTAAATCTTTCTTCCCTGATAACGCCTCTAGGTGTGATAATGAATTTCACTCAGCCCTGATCACGTGTAGAAGTGTGATCTCATATTTGCATTATTTCCTGGGCAACAACAAAAATTACTAAAAAAACACTTTTAAATTTAAATCATAACAATGCCAATCAATCAATAATAATGCCTTTTTCAATGAACTTTTTCATTGTTTTATTTCACTGGACTTGGACGTGATACATTGGGAATAATGACTGAAAATTTAGTAAGCATACATTTAATATTAATAGAGATATAGCAATTTATTTACTGCCCATTGTATTTTTTGTTCAGTAACAGGCTTTTAAATTAGTTTAAAGGCACAAACATGGCTGCCAGGGAGGAAAGAGTTAACTCTTTCCTGAATTAAAATGCTCCAATTGACTTCTAAAAGATATCTACATGACATATATATCCCAGCAGTCATAGAAACCTCAAGATATATATGTCCCAGGCAGGGCTGGATTAGCCTATATGCAAACTATGCCACAGCGTATCTGTATGACATATATATCCCAGCTGTCATAGGAACCATAGGATATATATGTCCCAGGCAGGGCCAGATTAGCCTATAGGCAAACTGTCCCACGGTGTAGAGCCCTTGAGGGGGCCCCACAAATAAATAGCAATATAGAACTTTATCACTATTCCATAGGGGAAAAGATCAATCATAAATAAAATAATTACTTAATACATTTAGCACATAAAAATAATTACTTAATACATTTAGCACTTTAAAATAAAGACTTTTGTTGGAATTTTTATATTCCAACAAAAGTCTTTATTTTAAATATTTGTACATATCTTATCATTATGCTTATGTTTCAATATAAATTTTCCTATCAATAAACTATTTTTACTACCATTTTACTATTACTTACTTTTACTTTTTACTACTATTTAAATATAAACTTTTTACTACTATTTAAATATAAACTTACTGTTCAGATCTCATATAATTTTAATATGGTGGACCTTAAAATTATGGGTGGCATAGAGCCCATTTAGGTCTCAATCTGGCCCTGGTCCCAGGAGTCTCAAGAGGGTTAAACAAAGGCTGTTGATAAAAAATTCTGCATCGAATCAACTTAAATACTATGAGAGAAAAATAAAAGAAACACCAAGTATAGAAATTTTTATCATTTAAAAATAAGTTTTTATGAAAAGATAAGTCATTAAAGAAAATAATTGTAATAATTATTCAATAATTGTTTCCTTTAAGATGGAATTATGCCTTTTTTACCTGTAACGAATGTCGACAGGTCTATGAATGCCAAAATCTTTTTCTTTCAGACCAAATTTGAAAAGGTTTAAAGTGTTCATAAGAAAGGAAGGGAAGGGAGAGTGGACAAAGAAAGTGGAATTTTAAAAAAATATTTACGTCACTCTACGTCATATTATTTTTTGTTTAAATCAATTCTCAAGATAATAAAATAGAAAGTACCAGAAAGAAAGCAGACTATACAGTGTTTATAACTAATGTATACACTTCATATCTTTATATTTATTACTTTTTCTTTTCCCAATGAATTATATTGCATTTTGGATGATATTTTTTGTTTTATTTTTGATGCAATGATTATTTATTTTTGTGTCGGACATTTTAACAGGGATTAATTTGAAAAATCAATTGGAAACAAATAGTTTTATTACAGAAACAAATGTTGCCAAATGCTGTCAAAAATTCTATAAACAATGTCGCAAATTTTGAAGACTCATTTTTGGTTTCTTCTAAATGGAAAAATTTAGGAATTTAGAATTATCTACCATAAATTTGAGGAATCATCAAAAGCGCCAGTTATATGACAGAAGATTGAATGATAAAGTTTAGAGTTTTAAATCCACTGCACATTACTATTTGAAACTACTTCTTGTATATTTTAATATCTTTCTGATGATGACAATAGAAAAAGAAAGAATTGGGGTGATCAAAGAATAATTTATTTCTTATTAACTTTCACATTATTGAATCTATAAGCCGTATTTAATTAAAAAAAGAAAACAGTTTTCTGTTTTTTTTCTTTTTTGGGCAGAAAGTGGAAATTTAGAAGATCAAGGGCGACAACTCTTATTTCTATTTAAGCAGTTTTTTTAGCAGAGCTCAAACAGCACTAGGATGCATTCATTTACTCTCTTTATCAAGCCACAAAGAAAGAGATTACAAAAGAGATTTAACTGTAATGAAGTTGTTAAGAAGAATAGCCATTTTCTCAAGTATAAGTAAAACAGTAGAATTAAATTTGGAATCTAACCAAATATTATAAAAAGAAAACTCTTTTAAAATAAGTATTACAAAAATTATTTTAACTTTTTGTACTATAATCAGTTATGTAATACTAAAAAAGAACTGAGGGAATGCAGGCAGGGGCTCCTCCCCCATGAGAAAATCTTTGAAATTTAACCAATTTCAGAGATGTTTTGAGGCCATATAGAATGAGTATTTGGACATATACTGGCTAACTCTTTTACCAGTGAATTATTCCGATAGAGAGTTTTAGTAGTATATAGATAGTGGGGGAACTCCATTCCGTCTTCCCCCAAAAGGTAAGGGAACGCTGGTCCCACACATTCCCACAGTTATCCACAGCACAACACGACTGATTATAATTTTTTTAATTCTTGCGATAAAAAGCAACTAATAAAATTTAAGATGAAGGAAAAAAATTTATATAATAATGATTTATAATTCTCCATCTAACAAAAATAAAACGGAGAAATGTATTAAATACTATAACTACCAGGAATGTAAACAAACAATCGGAAAGAAGGATAGGTTTAAGGGTGTTATTTCCAGCTTCTGCTCCCAGTTAATTCTCAGTGGCTTAATTGGTAAAGCAGACCTGGCTAGGGGTTGTGGGTTCGAGTCCCACCCGAGGTTTATTCTGTATTTTCTGATCAACGCTATTTGCTCACTGCTGGAGGGTAATCAGTCTGAGCAAAAGTTGTGATAAAAAGCAATTAATAAAATTTAAGAAGAAGGAAAAAAGTAGTCATAAAAATTAAAATTAAAATAATAATGACTTAAAGCCTGGGAAACTTTAATTTGATTTGAGATATGTTTTAATTATTTCCATGAAAAATGAACCAAAATCTTAAAAATAAAATAACAGATCTTGTTAGTCACTCAATAGAAACCATAACATATCCAATGTCTTTTGGCAGCATGCTGTGTTGGGGGTGATCAATTAAAAAATTAGAAAAAAAAGGTGGTCAAAGTTACCTCTCTCGCCTTTTGTTGGGCAGTGATTCCTAAAGAAATATCCGAATTTTCAAAAAAACAAACGTGAATGCTGCTGGACAGAAACTAAGTGACCAATTTAGAATAAGCTTACATTGTAAATTGAACCCCCATTAAAACCTATTTAGTATGGGAATTTTTAAAAAAACCCAAAACGTATTTTTCTAGACAAAATAAGGAGTAAATGTCTAAATTTTCATCCATCTAGCTCCATTGGTGCAGCCTGTACACATGATACATACATATCCAGTCAGCCAGGCCAACTTAAAAACTGAAGAAACCTATGTTGATGTTAATAGTTTTGGTTGACAGTTTCTAAATTTCAACATGTAGAAACTAGTAACCTAGTCTTACAGGCCTTTGTTAGAGAGTTCAATCCTCATGGAATGCCATACAAGTGCTGTCTTGTGCCAGACTAAGTTCAGCTTCATAAATATCTACAATATCCCTGGAGGTTGAATGAAATTACCTTGCACAGTAATGCCCACCCAGAACCAACCGTTTGCAATCAACAGCCAAACATTCATCTACTGTTTGTAATTGTTTGTATAATGTTTGGGTTGTTTGCATTGTGATTTGAGATGGTGGCTAAACTGTACATGCTTTGTTTATGTACAAGCACCCAATAAACGTTTTATACATCCACTGTCTGCTACTGTTTGTATGACATTTGGCTGTTTGCAACTGTTTGTTGAACGTTTACAAAAAACAGTACTTGTCCTCACTGAATGTTTGTGCAAATGTTATATGAATGTTCAAAGAACATGCCTGTTCTGGTGGGAGTTCAGGTAAGCACAAGCAACTATCAGTCTCCCTCTAGCATAGCAGAAAGGCACTCTTTAAAGTATAGTAGCAACCACATCATAACTAAGTCGCAGTAAAGATTTAGCTATTTTAGAACCAGATATAGCTAATTTTCTAGCTACTTAAGAACTAGATCTAGCTATTTTAGAGCTAGATCAATATTTTGGGGACCACCATCCACCCACGTTATAACACGGACCATGTTATAACGAGGACTGTTTTATCTTATTTATTTATGTTTTACAGTGAGAAAAATAAATATATAGGAATAAAAAAAAATATCTTCTAAAATCCAAGATGGCTGACCACCTTCCATCTTCATCCTTAACAGTGATGTCACAGACTAATAGTGTGAACTGAGAATTATTTCACCCATGTGGCGATTTAAATAATTCCTGGCCCACTCAACATCAGTGTCTTAATACAATAAAGGACTTTTCAATATAATATAGGACATTAAAACCTATGCAGCTTTTACCCGATCAGAAAATGGACTCTTAAAATTTCCACTGGGATTTGGTGCCAGGATGTTAACAGATGGGATTGAGATCTGGGAAGTTGGTCACGGTAAGATAATGAAGTCTTCTTCATGTTCCTGTACAACATATTCAGTGTGACAGGGGGCATTGTCCTGCTGAAAATTCTACTGCTGCCATTGAAGACTGCTGCCATGAAGGAGTTTTCAATGATGTTGAGGTAGGTGGTACACAACAAAGTACCTTCCACATGAATGATAGGACCCAGTATTTCCTAGCAGAACTTACCAAAACCATTACACTGCCTCCACCGGCTTGTTGTTTTCCTATAGTACACCCTGGTGCCATCGCTTCCCCAGGATAACGTTGCATACGTACCCTGCTGTTCAGAAGAAAATGAGACTCATTGCACCAGGCAACCTTCTTCCATTGATACAAGATCCAGTTCTGATACTCGTGTGCCCATTGAAACGCTTTCAGCAATAGACATTAATTAGCACTCTAATGGGTACTCTGACTGGCCTGTCGCTACGCAGCCCCATACGCAACAATATATTGTGTGCTGCAACACACTCCTTCCTTCACCTTGATTGAAGCTATCTTCAATTTGTGCCACAGTAGCCCGTCTGTTGGCTCATACTTGATGGGAAAGCCTCTGTTCATGTCTCACATTGATTAATCTTGGCTGCTAAATGCCTTATCGAGGGTTGGTAATTTTTCCCTCCTCAGACCACTGAAGGTAGGTACTCACCACAACCGAATGTGAGCACCCAACAAGCTGTGCCGTTTCGGAAATATTCTGACCTAGTCTTCTGACCATTACAATTTGGTCTTTATCAAAGTCACTCAAATCTTTCTTCTTGCACATAACTACTGCATTCAACACATCAAAATGAAGTACATGATTATATACCTCTAACCCTGACATGCACACTTGTTATGAGACAGTAGCTGTTTTGCCACATATCACTGGTCATAGTGTTTTGGCTCATCAGTAACAGTATGAAATCAGTATGAAAAATAAAAGTATCAGTATGAAAAATAAAAGTATCAGTATGAAAAATAAAAGAAGCAATATCAGCCCAATCTACTAAGTTAAAACAATTATTCATAGTTGTTTTGTAGAAAGATTAATTTATCCCCAATGAGACTTGGTGCTCAGGATCTAGAGTAAGTTTTGCAATTGCAACTATACAAGCTGAAATAGGTGCTTTTCATAATTTTTAATTTACAATCTAAATATTTCTTTTACTTTCTGTCTTTATTTTCTTGTCACAAGATCAATACAACACTAAGCAGACACACTGCTGATTTGACAACCTTCATCATCTGTTAGAAGTTGTTATCACCACGTTTTTGGTGCTACTTTTACTTCACGCAGCTGCCTAATGCAATATAAGGGTAGCAGAGAAATGGATGTTTATCAGCCATGACCTGACCCAGATAGAACTTTTACATATATATTGCATTAAAGCTATACCACATAAAGAAGGATATTGATCTCTAGGTGTTCATAGTTAAATCTATATTATACTAAAATTCTGTTTTGTTTATCTTTTTCTGATCTCTAAGTATCCTAAATGGGGCATTGTAGCCAGAGGTATTGAATTAAGGAACCCCTAAAATGTGCTAACTTAGAGAATGCAAAAGAAATCTGGGTGATTTTCAACTGAATAATAATAGTGTGGGGTCTGCGTTCACACTCACCCTGATAATGATGATCTGATTTATTTTTATCTATCTTTCTATATAATACTAAATGTCTGATTTTGTTTATCTGTTTGTTATCTCTAAGTAGCCAAAACGGATGCATTGTAGCCGGAGGTATTGAATTTAGGTAGCCCCAAAATGCGCTACCTGAAAAATAATATTGTGTATTCGTGCTCACTCCTATCTATGTTATAATGACCAATTTGTCAGGGGAGATAACTATAAAATGCTAATTATAGAGTATGCTCCCTTATTTATTTGTAAATGTGTAAGAAATCTAGGTTCATTTTGGTCACACTAGATTGCACTAATATTCTCTCAAAGGGTGACCCAATGGGCCACAGGATTTTCTAGTTTGTATTAAATTTGTGGGTGGAATGCAAATTACTCACTATCCTTGTTTCACAATTTTTACGTATAGGGTATTCCATAAGTATGTCCTTTCCTATCTATTGTAAAGAGAGTAACTTTGTGATTTTGTTTCAATACAAATTACTCCCCTTACAACGGGTAGGAAAGGACATTCTTATGGGACACCCTGTATATGTATATATGTTTGAGTGTACACACATAAAATGCATGTATATATGTGTTTGTAGGTCTACGAGTATCATATATTTATCACAGTCAATCATTAGCTTTACGGTTCTGTGGAGAACAGTTTTATCCTACTTTTACTACAAGTACAAATTTATGTAAAAAGTGGATAATAGCACAAAATTCAAATATCAACAGTCATCTCTTCTAACCAATCAAAAGAGATATTTCTGTCCAATCAATGAACAGCTTTTTGAAGACCTTTTTGAGGGCCACCCACCAAACCAATACATGTATATTCATCTTTATGCCAAAAACTTGGAATTTGAGAGAATATTGATAGAATTAACACCCAATATTAATTATATCTGACTCCATTGAAAGTAATAACAAAGATCGTAGGAAGCGTAGTAATCTCTAACGGTAGGTTAATAGTAGCAGCGGTAGTAATAGTAGTACCTATAGTGATAATAGCCTTATAAGAATAAAGAATACAAATACTCTGCAACGATAATAAGAAATATATTTATTACAGAAGACATAACAATAAAGTAGTTCTCAGCTGTTGAGAATAAGAAGAAAGAATGCATTTAAAGAGTTCGTATACTACTTAGTAAAGTGTCTGTCCTTAGTTTGTTGAAGATGTTAAAGAGGAGAGTGTGTTTGTATGAATGCGTACGTACATAATCGAAATACGGAACAGCCCTAGATTTGTTTGGGCAACAAATCTGGAACTGAACGAAGGGTGGATCCGTCATGGATTTGATAAGCGACAAATCTTGACTGACCAAATAATGAAGGATAGCTGGTCTTCTTATAGTAAGAGGTGAGTGTAAGGTGATGGCTGGTCGAAATTGTGATGTGTTGGAAATGGGTTTCGTCAAGTTCCAAGATGAAATGTAAGGTAACAATATACGAGGTTTTGCCAGACTTGTTGTCTGCAAAGGGTATCATGTTGCGAGTCAAGTACATTATTTTCATGTCCTGGAAATTGGTTATCTAAAAGCACCGTGGGTAGATAACTTTATTTCTCGGAATAAAATGCTGTTTGTTCTGTTTGTTAGGAAATTTGTATGTCAAGTGCTTTCACTTGTTGACCGGAGTGTGTGAGTGCAAAAATACATGTGTCCGTTACTTCAGTCTTTCAGATTGTCTCCATGATAAGAGCCATCACGCCAGAATTACTCACTAGTGTGCCAACCTCAATGAGTTACTTGTCTCATAAGGTCTAATAATCCGATTACTCAACCAAAATTTTGACTAGTAATTTCTTTCCTCTACTTAATCACCAAGAAGAAATGCTGAAAGTACCCACGCCATTGTCAGGGGAAGTAATTGTGCATGGTTCCGCCCCAAAACTTAATCTCTTCTTCCGTAGCCCATTGCCATTGATAGCAATTCATAGAGAACTTTTGGATATATCGAGTGGACAGACACACAATTTTGGCGGTATTATGTGGTGTGGACATATAACTACGACGTAGGGGAGGTAATTGTGCATGGATCCGCCCAAAATTTAATCACTTCTTTTGTATTGTCCACCCTTCCACAGAATTTCATGGGAATTTATTGAGAACGTTTGGAGATATTGTGTGGACAGATATAAGCATATGCATAAATGTATGAAAAAAATACGGAAAATGTCTCTCAATCAGAAATTCTTGGATCCGCCTCAAACTCTAACCACTTATCCCTTATCCCATTACCCACCCATCCACAAACTTTTATTAAAATCCATTCAGAACTTTCGGAGATATCGTGTAGACAGACAGAGAGACCGAAAGACTTATAACTCTCCAACTTCGTTGGCAGAGGTAAACAAGGATCTTTAGTTCTTTGTGAAATGCAAGAAATGTTCAGAATCCAATTTGTAATTTTAAATTCAAGTCTCTACAACGAACTACAACCAACAGTAATTTCATTCAAGGTTGGTTTTATGCGTTACTCCCACTATGAATTTACATTAGCTCACACATCCATACTTATACACTAATGTAACAAAGTGAATTTACATTCTCCCATTACTACAAAGTGGGTAGACGCTATCTATCTGTTCATAAATACACTCATACTTACAAATTATATTATATGCAGAAAATAAACAGAACGCTTACCAACAGAACCTTTCGTTAGAGTTAGGGTATGTATTTGTGTCTTTATCCAGCAAATCTTTACAAGGTGGTTATTGGTAGAAGCTTTCATTAACTGATCTTTCATTTTATTGATTTTTCTCAGTAATAAATAAAAACAAATAAAACAAGCCTGGCTGCTCTAGAGTCAAACTCAGATTCTACTTCTACTTTCTTCTACTTACTTCCCAGGCTAGCGATCACTAGGTCATGGGTTCAAATCACGGCATGGGCATAGGTGTACAAGAGGGGGGTGGGGGTTCGCAAACAGTTGGGAAAATTCGCGCAAAACAAGAAGAAGAAAATCGGGCAGAGAAAGCAAAACAATTAACATATTAGCAAAAGTTAATTATAATTCATATTGATACCTATTCATATCACAACTAGTATACCCGTGCTGTCAGAAATGACAGCATATATGAAATTGATATATTGTTAAGTTCTTATTAGAAGCGAGTCTTTATTGACTACTGAAATGTGTTTGTCTAATTCATTTCATTTTTACAGTTGGTGTAAAAAATTGTACAGTTTCGTGACGGGGTTGGGGAACGTCGGAAGTTGTCTTTCTTCTCCCCCTTAAACATTAGTGGCATTTTGGTGTTGGGTATTGATGGAGAGGCTCGGTGCTGTCTTTCTCTCTCCCCATATCTGTGTTATTTATAAAGGTAATTCACATATGTGTGTGATTCTATTTTTGACTCTCTTTTTTGCCTTTATTTTGTAGCCGTTTAAAAAGATAAATTTACAGCAACCATGGAAACTCTTGCTAACTGCAGAAATAAAGAAAATAAAGAAAACGTTTGGCAATTCACTGAAAAGTTAGGCTAAACTATCAAAGAAATCATCCAAGGTAAACAATTCTCATTCATGGAAGCAAGAGTCCCACGGAGAAAAAGGGTGTCCCGTCGATTGCAAGCCCTGGTTGGTAAATCTGCAATGGAAGTGCCACTTAATCAAATTACCAAAGACTGCCATCGCATATCCACCTATTATTCCAGTCTGGATAAGGTTATTGTGGAAATGGAATCACGATTTGAAGGTAATGAGCAAGACATACCTTGCGCACTTGGCTATGTTATCTTCAATCAAATGAGCGCTATCAACTTGTTGCATCACATTATGGTGTTTATCTGGTTCTCCTAAAGGCGCAAAGGGCAATCTACGCAAAGTTTGTAACGGTCCATACGCATCCATCAGGTTCACAGGCAACTTCAGCTGGTGTTGTTGAAACTCTTTACAAGAACGATCTACTGGCAACCATTCCTGCTACATCGTGTTGTGCAGAGCGCTCCTTCAGCGGTCTCAGACGAATGAAAACATATCTGAGAAGTACAATGGGTCAAACGCGACTAAACAGAGTGTCATTACTAAATAATGAACGAAAGTATGCCAAAATGCCTGTTGGCGGAAATGTTGACCAAGTAATAGATATTTTTGCTGATAAGAAAGGCAGAAAACGATATTTCTTTTAAGTGGCATGTTGTGTGATTTGTACTAGCTGTGTATTGTCGATTCTTAGGAAGATATTTTATCGGAAATTAGTACTTGTGTTTTTATCTGTGTAAGATTTCGGGCAAATCAAGCCCTCTGCCCCCCTCCCAACCAAAGTGTTCCCATACGCCTATGGGTAGGAGAATGGGGATTTTTACATATCGGTTTACTCCCCTATTTTTGGTGAGGATTGTTCTTGTTTCTTGTTACATAGGAAAGTAAAGTCAACTCTGAGTTTGTCCTAGAGTTTGACAACAAAAAGTTATTTTGGAAGGTTTTTTAGTAGTGGTCTTTTTAATAATGTAAAAATATAAAAATAATGAATTCCAATGTTGCTATTTTCTGTGATTTAGTGTTTGGAGACTGAGGGTGGGTGGTCGTTTTTAAATCCCTCTCCCGGCCCCCAATAGAGTCCCCCCCACCAAAAAAAAAAAGCTTTATGAAGAGTAGTTCACCTAGTTCAGCTGCATTTCTAACATGATACAATAACAAATCTCACTAAATGTTGGAGGGGGCCTCTCAAGGAGCCAAGCCACTCCCAATCTCCAGCTACGCCCCTGTTTGGAGATCTGCAGATTTTAGGGATGCTCTTACTGTTGCTCTGTTGCCTTATGATTGTTAATAATGGTACCAAATGGCTTGGATTATAAAAGATAAAAGGTTTAAACTAGGATAAAGTACAAAATGAAATAAAATAAAATGAAAAATGAAAATTAGGTTAGGTTACAAATAAGTATAACTTTTATCTTATTTTACAGTAATTGCTAAAAGGGAAGAAAAAGAAGAATTATTTTTTAGATTAAAATTAAAGATTGTACATTGTAATGAAAGCTAACTACTCTACCTGCTTTTTATTTATCAATCTTTATCATCTTCATAATTATTATTATTGTTTTTGCTTTCAGAGCATGAAGACCACCAAAGCAGCTTTTTAATCAAGCCAAAAGATTTGGAACGCCACTCTTGTAAAAAGAACAACAACCAAAAAAAAAAAACAATGTACAAAACTTCCTGTGGAAAAAAATCCAAAAAGAAGAAAATCGGAAGTAAATAAGAAAAAAAATATTGGCAAAATAAATTCAATACCGAACAACAATCAAGCCTGGGGCATCACAAAAAAAAATTGAAAAAAAAAAGAAAGAAGATTTGTGGTGAAGATCACGTGATAGTGTTCGTAGTTGTTGATTGGACGCAGCTTTAGATCAGCGTATTACCAGCTCTTTGGATTTCAGCTTCACTTACATCAGTCGATTCGCGCCACACACCGAACATTGGCC